>JAOVYU010115331.1:0-13931 GCA_025674565.1 Synodontis membranacea
GTGAGGTGGGATGGATTATCTCGGCAAAGGAGAAGTGCTCACTAACACAGATTTAGACAGATTTGTGAACAATATTGTAGAAAATGTTTCAGATGTTTGAGTTCAGCTCATGCAAAATGGGAGCAAAACCGAAAGTGTTTTTGTCCAGTATAGAATGGGTTTGAAGTCTCTCTATCTCACCATCTCGCTCTCTCTCTCTCTCTCTCTCTCTCTCTCTCTCTCTCTCTCTCTCTCTCTGTTCCAGTCCTTGTGCACTGATAAAGTTAATAAGGCATAATTGTGAACACCCTTAGGACTTACAGGGTCTTACAGGGAGTGACAGGAAGCAGACTTTCGAATGGCATACTGTTGTTACTGCGATGGAGTTCCTGAAGTTTGTTGTTTGTGCTGCAGTAGATGTACTGATGCATTGCAATAATGCTGGTCAACTATTTTAAAATGAACATATAAAAAGTATTAATCTACACTTGTAAACCTGCTCATTTATACTTGTGCATCGCAAAAAATGTTAATATCAAGAAAAGGTGCAATATTTTAGAAATTTAGTCATTTAGGAAAGTGAAAATGTAACATATTCCAGACACATTGCATATAAGCTAAAATGTTTCAAGCATTTTTCTATTTTCATTTTGATAATTATGGTCTACAGCTCAAATAATGTAAATAATAAGATCTGAAATTATTAGAATATTTCGGTTCAATTTGTGTAAATACCTATCACCCAATCTAGTACAGTACAAACAACCACAATCATGCTGAATGCTGGGAAGAGTGCTGTCAGAGTGCTGTCAGAGTGCTGTATAGAAGCATATTAATAGAAAGTTGAATTGAAGGGAAACGTGTGGTAGGACAATGTGCAAAAGCAACATTGACCTCAGTCATGAGTGGAGTATCAAGAAAAGTTGATTCAAGGACTTGGGAGAGCTACACAAGGAGTGGAAGGAGTGAACCAGAGACAAAGTAAGAAATGTATTACCTGGGCTAAGGACGAGACAAACTGGACTGGATGAAAGTTAATTTTAAATTTCATTTGGAATTCAAGGTCCTAGAGTCTGGAGAAAGAGTGGAGCCATTTGCTACAAGGCTTAGCACCTGCCCACAGTGCCAAAACTACTACCAAATGGTTTGCTGACCATGATATTACTGTGCTTGATTGGCCAGCAAATTTGACAATCTTTGGGGTATTGTCAAGAGGAAGATGAGAAACACCCCACCCAAAAATACAGAAGAGCTGAAGGCTGCTATCAAAGCAACCTGGCCTTCAGTACCTCAGCAGTGCCACAAGCTGATCGCCTCCATGCCACGCCGCATTGCTGCAATAATTCATGGTGAAGGAGCCCCAGCCAAGCATTGACTGTATAAATTTATGTACTTTTCAGACCTAGGACATTTCTGTATTGTAAATCCTGTTTTGATTGATCTTATGAAATATTCTAATAATATGAGGTACCGGATTTCTGATTTTCATGAGCTATAAGCCATAATCAGCACAATTAAGACAAAAAAGGCTTGAAATGTTTCACTTTATGTGTAATGAATATGGAATATATGAAAGTTTTCCTTTTTGAATTAAATTATGAAAAAAGATGTTTTTCTAATCAAGTGAATAGCATGAGATTCACTAGTATATTAGAATAGGCAAAAATGTGGCCTCGGTGACCGTGGCAAATATTCAGCCTGGACTGAATGTTTGTTTGCATTTTTGCACCATTTTGTGTGAACTCTCTAAACTGTTGTACATGAAAATTCCAGGAGATCAGCAGTTTCTGAAATACTCATACCAGCCTGACTGTTAACAGCAACCATGCCATGGTCACATTTCTTTCTCCATTGTGATGTTTGATGTGAACATTATTTGACTCTCTTGAACTGTGTCTATATGATCTTATGAATTGCACTTCTGCCACGCAATAGGCTGCTTCAGTAAATGCATGACATCTGTATGGGGGTTCCTTGTAAAGTTGTTTGTGAGTGCACACTGTGTTGTGCCTTGTCAGTATCTTCCCACCTTTTCACGAAAACATCCCTGTTGTTAAAGCTTGTCATTTTTTAGATTTTTTGTTTAATTAGGAAATGAATCAGAAGCAGAAAGGCCAAAGTGATGTCAGTGATATGAGACAGCCAGGTATATAATGACAAGAAGCATCTGTAGCTTAACACCATCACAAGCTCATCAGTGCGTGTTTTTCTTCTTTACACATCACTCCCTTTTCCAGAAGAGCCGCAGCCTTGCTGCCCCTGTGGTACTTTTAATGGCTTTGTTCCTATTTATCTTATCATTCCATGCAGACTGTTAGCTTTTCTGAGGAACTGGGCTGCAAATTCTCTTGCAGCAGCACTGCTCCACCAGGTCCTAATACTTAGCGTTATACCGAGGCCACATTCCTCATATTGGCTTCAGGGGCAGTAAGCTTCTTTGCGAACGCTGACAGGAGGACTTTAGGTGCTCTGACAGGCCTGACTAGTGCAGCATAAAACAAAAAGTGCAAAACCAGTGGGCTGCACAGTCAAGACAGGTCCCCATCAACAACTTATCATCAATAAACTCTATTCCAAAATTATTCACATGAATAAGGAGGCAGACATTGTGTATGTCCTCATATATTCCTTTGATTATGGAAAATAAGTGTGCTTAAATTAACAGGCAGGTCTTTGTTCAGTTAGTGTGTTTGAATCACAAAAGTGGACCATGAAAAGGAATCATACAGTAAAATCTACCATATTTTTCCTGTTCTTGGTATCAGTGAAGGACCTTTCATTTAATAACCAAAGAGGACAAAGCGGATTAAACCTTAAAAACTTTGGATGCAAGTAAAATGGTCAGCACTTTTTTAGCCTCTCATTCAATCTTGGTCCAGCCGCAACTATTATGCACAAAATTGTTGGCTTTGTTATTCTTGCAATGATCTGTTTTGAGTACGTGTTCAGAGTTCTGATTAAGAGTTTCAGTCTACATATACATTGCAACCCTTGAGCACTGAAAATAAAGATTTCTGGCAATACACTGAAAATAGAATATAATGAAAACTTGAAAGAACTTGTAACTTGATTGGGGATAAGAAAGATGATAGCATTTCAAAATACTGACCATATAGTGCTTTGTAATTGTACTAGATCTGAGAGGTTTTTTTTTTCTTAGTCACATTCCCCAAAAAAATAAACAGTCCCTGTGAGATTTGGGGAGGATTAGCTGTTAAGGGGCTTGGCCAAATGATGCATCATTAATATGGCCTGCTACTTCAGACACTGTTTTTCTTTTCTTTAAACCATTTAGACAATGCTGTTTTGTAATATTAAAAGATATTAAAGTAATCAAACATATGCTGCTCCTGTATTTTTCTTGGCCTTGCGGACCTGGGTTTAACAGCAACTCTGTCTGTGGCCTTCTATTTCCTGATTACTTTCATTACAGTTGAAACTGACAATTTAAACCTCTGAGATAGCTTTTTGTAGCCTCCCCTAAACAATGATACTGAACAATCTTTGTTTTCAGATCTTTTGAGAGATGCTTTGAGGATCCCATACTGTCACTCTTCAGAGGAGAGTCAGAGAGAAGCACAACTTGCTATTGGCCACCTTAAATACATTTCTCATGATTGGACACACCTGTCTATGAAGTTCAAGGCTTAACAAGCTAATCCACCCAATTTGGTGTTGCAAGTAATCAGTATTGAGCAGTTACACGCATTCAAATCAGCAAAATTACAAGGGTACCCAAATGTTTGCACTGCCAGTTTTTTTTTTTTTTTTACATTTGATTTAATTTCTTACAACTAAATACTGCTTCACTAAAAATCTTTTTTCGGAAACCACCCCAGTACTCAGACATTCCTAGGAAATGGAAGACATACCACTGTTATCTTTTTGTTGAAAGTAGAGTAAATTATTATGCAGGCTGAGAGAGGTTCCCAGACTTTTTCATATGACTGTAGCTCAATTTTGAATAGACTAATCAAATGCATTGAATGCGCAATATTTCTGCTAGAACTATGCTGTAGATGCCTATAGCAGTATAGCTCACATCCCCTTGCTAACACTTTAGTAAAGATGTCTAAATACGTAAATACATCTATTCTTACATATAATTTGATAGATTTGATTTAGTAATCACTCAATATATTAATTATATATAATAATATATAAATCTATAATAATGCTAATCGATATTTTTTCTAAATATATGATCTAATCTCAATTACTCTGATTACTCCTCAGCAGGGTTATGCTTACAGATTTGTCTTGAAAACAAATGCAGCGACAGCTTCAAAGAAAGGAAAAGACTTGGAAAAGACTAATCATAAAACAATCCTAATCAATATAAGCCGTACTTGAACCACTGATTACTGTAATGGTTTTTGGTACCTTTGCCAAGATGTTTGTCATAAATTAGCAAATAAACAGTAAATTACATTTTAATCTTGAACAAAAATCTAGAACATTAACCAAATATTTAGGGTATTGTATGAGATTGTGGCCTAGTAAATATCTTTAATTTTTTATCAAAACTCCTTTCAAAAGCACCTTTATAGGTAGTTTATCAATCAAGCATGGAGCCAACAAGATTTATATTTGTCGTTTGAAGCACGCAACAAAACTTGCCAAGTTTTTGGGCAACTCTGCAGTCAGCATTTCTTTGCTGAAAAAGTCCAGGTGAACTGGAACTGGTGCGCTATTTTGAAATGGCGAATGTGAGCTAGATGATATGCCGAGAAGTAGTAGACGAAAGTAAACGGAAGATGAGTAGCTGCAGAAACTACTGGACTAAGATGCGAAACAGTCGAATCAAGAACTGTCAAGACATTTGACTCTTCATTCTACTGTTCTAAGGTATATGAAGGCAATGGGAAAGATTCTGAATGTTGGTAGGTAGGTTCCGCATGCACCTTCAGAGAGAAATATCACTCAACATTTTAAAACCTGCATTACATTTGCATTACACCTTTATTACGTGCTGCTTGATCTTGGAGAAACTGTCAAACACCAAATGTTACAGGCATCATTGATCAGATTAAGTGAAAAAAAAAAAACATCAATGAACTATGATCATCCAATGGGAATTCACAAAAGAAAATTATCCTCCTTCCGGGCAACGCAGGCCATATGTTGCAAAAGCGACAAAAGACACAATTTAAAAGTCTGATTTTCAATTGTTTAGGTCATTGCAATATTCAGTGTTGTCTGGCTGACATTTAAAAAAAATTCAAGACTGTATGAAATTGCATAGATAAATTACTTTCTTCCTTCTTTCATGACAGTATTCATTCTTTTCCAGGTAAATGGCCACAGACTTATGCACCACTCTCATATATTGCCTGAACAATATAAAATATTAATATTATTTATTGAGCTGTGAGCTAATGGGAGCCATATGATCCAGTGCTTGTCTTTGTGGTTGCTTGCGACCACAAAGTTATGTTTGGAACACACAAGTAATTTAATTTAGCACAGGCTGGGGTTTTCCCACTGGTTCAAGTTCACACAGATGGTCAGGATGTGGACACTGCTGCCACATGTCTGTTTGTTGACCAACAAAGAAATGCTGTTTTTAAAAGAGCATAACAAAATTTGACCTAGTTTCTCATATGTAATAGAATATTAGACACATTTTATGTTTGTCATTTTCTTAGTTACAGTTTAAAAACCTTCTGTTTGTATTGCTTTTGAATGGTATTTACTATCCTCACACTGTCTCCAATGTCATGCAGTATGTATTCATTTCAAACATGATATGAATAAACATCAATTTCAATATGAGAGAAATATCACTCAGCATTTTAAAACCTGCATTACATTGCATTGCACATTTATTACGAGCTGCTTGATCTTGGAGAAACTGTCAAACACCAAATGTTACAGTCACCATTGATCAGATTAAGTGAAAAGAAAAAAAAAAAACATCAATGAACTATGATCATCCAATGGGAATTCACAAAAGAAAATCAACCTCATTCCGGGCAATGCAGGCCATATGTTGCAAAAGCGACAAAAGACACAATTCACACAGATGGTCAGGATGTGGACACTGCTGCCACATGTCTGTTTGTTGACCAACAAGGAAATGCTGTTTTCAAAAGAGCATAACAAAATTTGACCTAGTTTCTCATATGTAACAGAATATTAGACACATTTTATTTCTGTAATTTTCTTAGTTACAGTTTAAGAACCTTCTGTTTGTATTGCTTTTGAATGGTATTTACTATCCTCACACTGTCCCAAATATCATGCAGTATGTATTAATTTCAAACATGATATGAATAAACATCAATTTCAATATGCATACTGTGTGTCTTGACACAATATGAATATATTTGTTATCATTCTTCATTTGTCCATTAGATCACTGAGGCCATGGGGAAAATTAAAGGAGTGCTGCTTCTCTTTATTTTAGCATCAAGTTTCCATGTGAACGGTGCACAGAAAACAGGTATGTACAGTTCATACAAGTGAACAGCATGCCAATTTAATTTAATTAATGGAATAAAAGGAATAATAATAAGAGGAAACACATAAAGGGAAAAAAAATACTGGACCTGAACAGTGCAAATGACTTTTGTTTACAAAATAGTCTGTAACCTGGACTTTTTCCTTTGCCAGTATGCACACAGGAAGCATTAGCTGATATTGTCTTCCTTGTGGATGGTTCTTGGAGTATTGGCACACAAAACTTCCAGATGATCCGAGACTTTCTTCACACTTTGGTGAACAGTTTCGATGTGAGTCCTAACAAGGTTCAAATCGGCCTCGTGCAGTACAGCAATTTTCCCCACTCTGAATTCCACCTTAACAGCTTTGAAACCAAGCAGAAGATTCTTGACTACATCACAGAACTCCCATACCGAGGAGGTGGCACCAAGACTGGATCAGGTTTAAAATTCTTGCTGAGTAACCACTTTGTGAAAGAAGCAGGAAGTCGTGCTGAAGATGGAGTGCCTCAGATTGCTGTGGTTATTACAGATGGACAGTCACAGGACGATGTGGAGCCAGATGCACAGAACCTTAAGCTCCAGGGAATCATACTTTATGCCATTGGTATTAAAGAAGCCGATATGGGGCAGCTGAAGGAAATTGCCAGTAAGCCACATGACCAGCACATCTACGATGTGTCTGATTTCACAGCTTTGCAAGGAATCTCCCAGAGTTTCATCCAGGTGCTTTGTACAACAGTGGAGGAAGCTACACGTCTAGTGTCTAAGGTACCACAAGGTAAAGTAGCTCTTTGATGTGCTTTATGTTCAGATTATTACTTAATAGTCAGTGTTTCCTACAAATCTGAAACAAACCATTAGTGGGTTCGAGATCTGTGTGTGTTTAGAAAATAGTGGGAATGAAGGTTGTGGCAGATATTACAAAATAACAAAAACAAAAAATTTTTATTACCTTACTGTCATCGTGAGTCTCGACACATGTGGGGAGATTCTGGACGAAACATCTCCTGGATGCACTGGGACGCATCTTCAGTGATATATCCTGGGGTCATCGGGTGTTTCGGGTCCCGCAACATCAGACCCCCACGCCCAGGCGACCCAGCCGGGGGTGATCAGACCCCGACTTGCATCCCAGAAGCAGCCCACGGGTCAGCCCTCTTGAACCACATCCACCTCGTTACTTTCTCTGCGGCTTCACTCGCGGTCTGGATGGCCCTCCTCTTGGCCGCCCCTGTAACGCCCAATTGGCCAAGGACTTTACAGAGTGAGCGTCCTGCAAAGCCTCTGCAAATCACTTCTATGGGCTTGTAGAATGTCAACCCCAGCCCCTGCCCCTGCACTCTTCCATTAGTTCCTGGTGCTCAGTGCGTTTCCTCTCATTGGCTTCCTCAATCCACTCTTCTTTAATTTTTTTTCTTAAATTAGCATCTGTATGTATAGCAGCCATTTCATTAAAGACAATAAGGATTTGACCATTGAGGACTGGAGTAAGGTCATCTTATCTGATGTGTCCAATTTTCAGCTTTTCCCATCACCTCATTGTCTAATGGTTAGATGGAGACCTGGAGAGGCCTACAAGCCACAGTGTCTTGTACCAACTGTGAAATTTGGAGGAGGATGGGGGATGGTTTGGAGGAGCTTCAGCAACCCTGGAATTTGGCAGAGTTTTGTTTGTGAAGGACACATTAATCAATCCACATACAAGGTTATCCTGGAAGAAAATGTGTTTCCTTCTCCTATGACAATGTTCCCTAGCTCTGACGTTTGGGTTTTCCAGCAGGACAATGCTCCATGTCTCACAGCCAGATCAATCAAGGTGTGGATGGAGGACCACAAGATCAAGACCCTGTCATGGCCAGCACAATCTCCAGACCTGAACCCCATTGAAAACCTCCGGAACGTGATCAAGAGGAAGATGGATAGTCACAAACCATCAAACAAAGATGGGCTGATTGAATCTTTGTGCCAGAAATTGCATAACCAAGAGAAATTTGAACAACTGGTAGAGAGCACCCCAAGACACATGAAAGCTGTGATTACAGTTTATTACATTTATGAAGTATGATTTATGACAATATTTTTTATGTGGAATTTGGGGGAAATGTTGTCTGTAATTTATATAAACAATTAAAACAAAAATGTTCATGTTCCTCAAACAAACACCTATAAATAGTGAAACCAGAGAAACTGGCAATTAGAGGGGGGCGATACATTGATTTTATCGATTAATTCGAATTTACAGTTCAGGACGAAGTGTTTTTATGAAAATCGATTTTATTACTTAATTAACATGCGAGCGCCAAAAGCGAAACTAATGCAACGCACCGCTCTACATGGGTAAATTAGCGCGGCACACCCAAACACTGTAGCAGATTCACAAACAGCATGGCAAGGACAGGGGAAAAGCTGGAGCTTGTGCCCAAGAAAGGGGTTGCTACATCTGTAATATGGAATTGGTTCGGTTTTGTGCCATCGGACACAGACCAAACAAGTCCTCTTTGCAAAGTCTGTTTAAAAATTGTTGCAAACAAAGGAAGCAGCACGACGAATTTATGCCAGCACCTAAAGCAGAGGCACGCAGCAGAGTGGGAGAAGTGCAGCTCCCAGATTTTATTTTTAGGCCATATCGCCTAGCTCTACTGACAATTTTATACTAGAGCTGTATATACTAGTGCATCTCAAAAAAATATAATATTGTGAAAAGTGCAACATTTTAAACATTTAAACAGACTAAACAACTCAAAACAGAAACTCGGTAACCAGAAACAAACAGTGTAAATACCAGGAAAGAAAACATGGGTAATCAGAAAGCCTTATCAGATGGCAGACACAGAATGAGCAAACTATTGCTTTGCAAGGAAGTAGTGAAACTTCTATTATATTTATTATGAGTCTATTATATCTTGTTGGCAAAGGGCTTTTCTAGCTTTGCATGACTTGAACCCCACCCGGAGAAGCCTGATTCGAACAGTCCTTGCACTTAACCCTCTTTTTGTAGGTCACTTGATGTCATCCTATGGATGTTGAGTGACATTTGAAGGAACTGATGATCATCCTGGTCAGTGGAGTGTCGTTTTCACCCTCTGCCAGATTGTAACATTGTTGTCCCTGGTGTCTGCTGATTGAGAACTGCCATCTTTGAAATTTGGATGCAGTGTGGTGCTCACTGTATCCCTCTGCCAGTAAAGCTGTCATTTATGGCATGGTGCATGTGTGTGGGATGCATGTGCAGGAATCCAGAGTGAGAGTGAAAGTTAACAGTTTATTAATATATACAAACAGATACGAGGCAGACAAATCCAAAACACGATATGAAAACAAGGTCAGGCAGGCAGAGGTCAAAACACAGGCTAACATGAATAACAAAGGCAAGGCAATATCAGAAACAGCATGTTAAAGCTTCGTGCCGTGGTGTGCGCGAGTGAGTCCTTAAATAGTGTCTGTGATTAGCGTAAATCCGGCTCAGCTGGTGCTCATGAGGCTGGAGTTGAACGGGCACGGAGGGCTGGGAGAGTGCACGGAAGAGCGTACAGCGCTCGTTGCATGACAAAAGCCAGAAGTTAACAATTCTTTTTCTCATTCAAAACTTTTCATTTTAACTCTTTTGGCATGATAACCAGATTGGTATTCTATGGTATGATATAGTATTCTAAATAAATTTAAGGTATACTACCACTGTTTTTTTATTCCAAACTGATCCTATTGCAAGAGGATAGTGCTGACCACAGCAGTGGTTTTTATGCCTATCCTCGGAAAGTAAGATTTGGTTCAGGTGAGCAAATAATCTCTACTTTATTAAGTAAAGTGAGGTGTGCTTGTGTTGGAATTCCACCACAGATACTGGAATGAAATGGCTGCCATATATAGAGACGCCGATTTTAGAGAAAAAAATGAAGTGGTCTCTTAATTGTTCTTAAAAGTTTTTTAAAGTATTTTTAAATTGACAGCTTGCTAGTTACTCTGATAAACAACAACTTTCAGAAATGAATGCAAGTAATCAAACAGGACTTCATACTAATACTTCATTTGCAATTGTCACACAAGGAGGCAGAAGCAGATGCAGCTCTGTGATTTTACAGCAGACAATCAGGGCAAACAAATCCAGATAAGTAAAGCACAGTTCAGGGGTTGGCAGGGGTCAGGTGAGCAGCAAACAGACACTGTACTGACCAGAACTGGTGGTCTGGGACAGGTGGTGGCTGTGAAATCAATATTAAAAAATTTTACTACCACTACAGCTTAAGTTAGTCATTTTTATTATTGGCAAATCTTGGCAATTGGTGACAAGGTTCTACTCCTTTGAGAGCTTTACCAGTCATCATAAGGAGACGCTGTGTGTCCAGACAGGACAAACGAAAAGCACATTTTCTGGTAACTTAAAGGTGTGTTCATAAACCTGCTGTCTAATGAGTGTTTATCTTTCTTCTCATTAAAACAGCAAGTGCACAAACACCTAAAAGACACTAATAGATGCTCAGGCTTTAATGGGGATCTGTTAGCTACATGTCTGGCTTCCAAAGAGATATTCCTGGCTGCATTGTTCAACAGAAAGTTTGAGTTTAATGAATTGCAGTAAGCCATCTGATCATTTGATTCATTGATACATTCAAATGAAATGTTAGGGAAAGTTGGACTTACAGCAGTTGTTGCATGTTTTGTTGCCACTGTGTCATTCTGCCACTTAAAAGATGTGTTGTGTGACTTCATTTACATAAATTATTCCGCTGAGTGAGGGCTTGTATGATTTTTTGCACTCTCACACAAGAAAACCTGCCAGTCTCAAAAGGAATAATACATAGTCTGATACACTATATGGACAAAAGTTTGTGGACACCTGACCATGACACCAGTATGTTGTCCTTCTCCAAGCTGTTGCCACAAATTTGGAAGCACACAATTGTTTAAGATTTTGTTGTATGCTGTAGCATTACAATTTCCCTTCACTGGAACTAAGAGGGACAAACCAGCATGACAATGCCCCTGCGCACAATGGGACCTGGTCAACGAAGATCAATGGTACACTGAGGTTGGTGTGAAAGAATTTGAGTGGTCTCCACTGAGCCCTGACTTCAACTCCACTGAACACCTTTGGGATGAACTGAAACTCTGCCTGCACCCCAGACCTCCTCACCCAACATCAGTGCCTGACCTCACTAACACTCATATGCTGGATGAACACAAATTCCCACAGACATGCTCCAAAATCTAAAGGAATGCCTTCCCAGAAAAGTGGAGCTTGTTATAACAGCAGAGGGGACTAAACCTGAATGTTTAACAAAGCACATACAGTACGATTGTTATGGCTTGGTGTCCACAAACATTTGTCCATATTGTGTATCTTGGGCACTGTCTGCACTAATACATTTTAATTTTAAAACATCGTCCAGACAATCATTTTCGCTCTGTCTCAGAAACAATTTATGTCCATACTAGAAAGCTGGAAAATGCATATCCTGTACTGGGATGCTGGCCCAGTATACACTTTGTACTCCACACTACTACCCACTCTAATAGACAGTGTAGTATGCAGGTATGAAAACTTCCATGAAGTGTAGTAGACATATGTGGCAATTTGGGGGTGTTTTTTTATGCAAATGAGTTTGGCCTTATATGAGCAGAGCAGTTTAGAACATACTGTATAGAATTTATCACCATCTACTATGTACAGCTGTGCATATACAGTTGTGATAAATGCTGATTTCCTTATGCGTGGCAGCGGTTGGAAGTTGTTATACACACGCTTTGATAAATGAGTCCTGTGGTAATACCAGACTTGTTCTATTTCAAAACAACGGAGTCCATTGTGTCTACAAGAAACTGTGCTCCTAGGTTCATTAAAAGCTTTAGGAATGGTTTTATAACCAGAGCCAGATCTATGTCTGTAACAAAATTACACATGTTGGTGCATTTAAAATCATGTCCAATCAGCTGAATTATCTCCAGGTGGACTCTGGTCACAGTCTAGAGAAATCTGATGATAATCAGAGCAAACAGTATGTACCTGAGCTCAGTTTGGAGTGTTTTAATCAAGAGCACAGCCAAAAGAGATTTCTGTTTTTGGTTTAAAAGTAAAAAGAAAAAGACCAAATTAATCGATAGTACTAATTATGTATGCAAAAATGTGAAGGACCACAGCCACTGTATGATAATTGTTCACTTCTTTTACACAGTGATTAGCCAATGAGAAATGGGGTACTGCCTGTGAAAATAAAATAGCACCTTCTTTCCTTTTGTGTCATTTGGTAGATGCCCTTATCCAAAGCACATTTATACAACAGAGCAGTTGTGGGTTAATTGTCATGCTCAAGAGCCCTTCTGGTCAATAGTCCAATGTCTTTACCACTACCACAACCCTGTGTACTTCTTTATCAATTAAGCAGTGAGGAAAAATAGAAAATGTCACATAGAGACACAAAGTTAATAAAAAATTCAACAAAGCGTGTCATGCACTCACTATAATGCTACATGTCCGCTTGTAGCTTTGCTGTGGCACATGCTATTAATTTCAATGCAGAGTTGTCCACCATAGTGCATTTCACTAATCATGCAATGGGGGATCATTTTATGCTTCACTAATCTTTTGGGCGTCTTGTGATCATTTTTTGTAACTAAACTGTTTAAATAATTGAATTATGAAATTAATTAAGTAAACAATGTGTGTCATATTCTTGTGTTTTTTTTTGTTTCAGGGTGCAAGGCTAATTTGGCTGACATTGTGTTCCTTGTGGATAGCTCTAGTAGCATAGGTGATGCAGACTTCCTGAGGGTAAAGAAGTTTCTGCACACGTTCATAGAGGGTCTTGATGTTAAGCAAAATAAAATCAGAGTAGGATTGGCACAGTTCAGTAATGAACCTCAAAAAGAGTTCCTGTTGGGAAAGTATACAGACAAGAATAATCTGCTGGAGAAGGTGGACAACCTCACCTACCTAAAAGGAGGCACTGAAACAGGAAAAGCTCTCCGCTTTATCCTAAATAATTACTACACAGTATCAGCTGGCAGTCGGATCAATCAGAATGTGCCACAGATTGCTGTGGTGATCACGGATGGTGACTCAGCTGATGAGATGAAGATTCCAGCCATGGAGCTACGGAGAAAGGGGGTGCTAATCTTCACTGTTGGAGTTGGGGAAGCCAGCATTACAGACCTGCAGTCTATTGCTAATAAACCATATCATCGTTTTGTACTGAGTTTCGCTGACTACGAGGAGCTGGTGAAAGCAACCACCAGCACAGTAGACAAAGTGTGTATTTCTTTGGAGGCCCAGCAAGAAGGTAATGTTGTTCTCACTTTTGCAAATATACCTTCATAATCATTATCCAATTTGATAATGTATTATAATACGGCAGTCCACCACTACTGAAACCAGTTATTTCATTGTTATACTGTTACCTCTATTTCAGCTCTAGCGCCAACATTTGCAGACGTATTTGTGTTGGTGGACAGCTCAGTTGAACAGACCCAAAAGGTGACACAGTTGCTAAATCGTCTAGCCACTCAACTTAA
>JAOVYU010115512.1:0-13912 GCA_025674565.1 Synodontis membranacea
CAAGAATAAATACTTTTGAAGATAATTTTTGATTCAGTTTATCATTTTTGAGCAAGTGTCATTCATCTCCAACAATAACCATATTAATCAAATTCATATATTAAAACTCATAAATATTGTTTTCAGTGTTTCAACTTCCAATTGAGCTCTCAGTTAGATTATTAACAGATTATTAGACTGCATATAAACTTAGACTATGACAGAATATTAGATTGTTGACAAAATCTTTTTTTTTTTACAATTTTGATCCTATGAAGCATTCTCTGCTGTAATGACACAGTCAAACATGTTAGCGTTCATGTCTGCATTCTGTCCTTCTCTTCCATCCGTTTCTTTATTGAGTTTTTTATTTTTTTTTTTATTTTGTCTTAGTCCGCATAATTTAGCCCATCCTGCTGTACTGTTCCCCCTGTTTCTATACCATGCTGACCATTTCTAACAAATACAAATTTATCTGGATCAAACATTACGTCTCCAAAATCATCCACTGGCCTATACCCAACCTCTCGGACATGAATGACAGAACCATCACATCTTTCACTATTCTGCTCTCAATGTGTGTCCATACACAAATCAATAGCTAGCGAACAAGCTTCAGAGAAAGTCAGAGGCTAGAGTAAAACTGAAGGATCTTTACTGTTGTCTTCATTCTTGTGAACAGTTTGTAAAACTGAAATACCACCAATCACTACTTACTGTTTAGAAGACATATATATATGATAATGCAAATAATAGCTGTACACAGCTATGTAAGTAATGTAAACAACTGCTGTTCATTGTTAGTTTAACATCAGCAACATTTCTGTGTAAATAAACTAAATATTTCAATGCAACATATGAAGCGTATTTTATGAGGAGATGTGAATGTATTATAAAGAATTTACAAGCGATACTTTTCCAAGGCACAAAGAGCAGGAAGAAAGAGATGAAGCAGAAGTTACTGGCTGACCACATGCCATATCACACACAAAATAACTTCCTGATCACACTCTGAACTATGACCTAACAATGGCATGTGACTAAATCAGCTCATCAGAACAATGGCTGGAATTAACGAAGAATTATTGAATTATTCCAAACCGCCACTAGAGGGAGGAAAAGCACCACAAATAAAGCATGCTCTCATATAACATAACATTCACTCTCAATAGTGAATGATTCTGATCAGCTCCTCAATCCATGCTGACACAACTGCTGTCAGGCCAGTTAAGGGGTGGAACATGCCAGCCCCCTTGCTCATTACATCATCAGCGGGGGATCTCATTCCAGATCCCAGCAGGGACCTGTCAAGGATCAGCCATGGCCCCATCAAGGAGGAGCCAGAAAGTGGCTGGAACTGTCCATTCACAGCATAAAATTTAAATTAGTACAACTGACACAAACTACAAACAAATGTCATTCCCTAATGAAACTAAACAGCAACAAATTTAGACTGCCATTTAAATATAAATTTAATCAACTGTAAATATCAAACTATATACTTTTTTTTACCAGTAGTCTTTGTTATTGACAAACATTCAAACAAGCAAAGAATCCATCATACAAATAGCATTTAAGTAGCAAACAGTGCTCAATTACTGAATAAAATAAAACTGAATAATTCCTACCAGCTCATAAAAAAAAAAAACATCTTTGTATTCCTACCAGTTGTGTCTTCAGTTCAACCGTGAGCTGAATGCTATTTTCTCCCATTGTTCTCTTCCAAGATGTTGAGAATGCCTTTTAGACTAACATTCATTTGATTACTGCAGCTGCTATAAGTCACTACTGTACATGGCCCATTCCAGAGACAAAATTCCTGGGGTTTGCCAGGAATTTCTTTCTAAAGCAAGTTTATCACAGGATTTAGCTTCATCATCTCACCTCTCACCTCCTTTTTAAAATAAGGGAACCAAAAAACTGAAATGGAAAATGTGGTGGAAAACCCTGAAACTGCAAAGAATTCAAAGAACAATACCAACCAGATTTTATTCCAGTCTTACACACACAGTCTCATCCTCTGCATTCACAGGAAGAAGAGCTCACTTCCTCATTCACATTTGCTATATATTTAGACTGTGTTTCACTCAGTGTTGGGCATGTACCTTTAAAAAAGTAATTAGTTATAGTTACTAGTTACTTCTCACAAATAGTAACTGAGTTGGTAACTGAGTTACATTATTATAAAAGTAACTAGTTACCAAGCAAAGTAACTATTGCGTTACTCAAAAAAAATCTAATTTAATATAACTATAAAATAAATATAAAACATTGTACACTAATCGCTGCTCGCATGAAAACCGCTTCAGTGTTCTCAGTTATAGTAACGGGCATTTTATTGTAAGTAATGGTAACGACATTGTAATGGGGGAAACAGTAATTCGTTTGATTACTTGTTACTGAAAAAAAGTATCGCCATTAGTAACGCCGTTTATTTATAGCGCCGTTATTCCCATCACTGGTTTCACTGTGTATGTGCATGCAATTCACAGTGTTATGTCTCTTCGACTCATACATAATGATTACAACTCGCTCAAACTAATGGTCCTGACACACATTCAGTCACAGAGGCTGCATCTTGTTGCACACATATTCATTCAATACAGCTAACAGAAAGTCACTGTGTATCACATATAATCACCTAATATCCTTAAATTAAAATTTTCCACTACAAACCTCTCAACAACCAAGTATTTGCGTGCCTCCGATTTTGTGTGCACCTCAATGACCAACAGAATGGTGCCACTGGCTGTAGGAGGCTCACCATCCAGTTACTATTTTTACAGACCATAAGAACTTCAAGTCACAAGTACATCAAGTCAGCTAAAAATCTGAAGTCTTGCTAGGCATGTTCTTTTATGAGGTTCCAGTTCACCTTCATCTTATCAGCTTATTCACATTATCAGCTTCTAAGAACATAAAAAACTGATCCTCTTTTCTATCACTATCCAGCCCCTTCCAAAGCTACCACAGAGGAATATATCCTACCACAGTCACACTTTGTAGGAGCTTTAACCTAGGACATTCCTAGAGCTTTAACCTAGAACACAATCCATGAAAACTCACAATGCATAGCTGACAGAAAATATATGCGTTCTTACCACAAACTGATCACATGGGCTCACACCTCCTCATCTGTTGGAGACCCTGGCACTCACAGAATACACCAACTTCTCCAGAGCAAAAGCTGAGCAAAAACTACTCCAGAGTAGCCTTGTATGCTCCACATGTACCTGTACTTGATGAAGATAAAGTACCTGATACCTGCCGGAGGGCAAGCTTCTGCCTTTGCCCACACTACCATGACTGTGGTCACACATAGCCATTGACTTGCAAGGACCCCATATCTCTGTACTATAAATATAGTAATCATTGTAATAGCAGACCATTTCTCCAAGTCTCTTCACCTGCTCCCTCTCTCCGGACTGCCTTCTGCCTTTGAGATAACAGAGCTTATTTTCAACCATGTATTCAAGTACTTTAGCATTCCCACATTGTGAGTCACTGGGAAACCCAAATCATGTCCTGAGTATGGGGCATCTATGGAAAAATTGTGGGTCTCTGTTAGCCTGACATTCATGCTTCTCCCCAAACCAACAGCCAAGTAAAGAAAGTGAGCCAGGAGATTCACAAGAACATTTGTAAGAACATTCTGTGCCATCAACCTGGATGACTGGGCACAATTCCTTCCATGGGTAGAGTACCCCCAAAACTCTCTCTAGCACTTTCTGGCAGCTAATCCCACTGCAATGTATCCTCAGTTATCTGCCCACTTTGTTCCCATGGAATGCCAACCCAGCTGACACCTTTTCAATTCACTGATTGAGCTTATTACAAACCAGGTGATCAGGTGTGGCTGTCAACCAAGGACAGCCACACCTGATCACCTGGTTTGGCTGTCAAGCAAGGACATCCAGATCACCCAAATGTACAGGAAACTGCCACACCACTACATTGGCCCATACAAGATTTTCAAGAGAATCAATGAGGTAACCTACAAACTTGAACTTCCACAATGCTGTCTATCTCCATCATTTCATGTCTCCAGTTAAAAACCAGACACACCATTCCCCTTGCTGAAGGCATCTTCCTCCTCTTCCTCAGTAGTCCCCCTCATTGAAAGGAGGAAAATCTCCTTTTGAGCGAGAGGTCTGCCTGACAATTATTTGTAAATATAACTAGTTTGTAAGTTTGAGAATGTAGATTCCCCAAGGGGAAATTACAGTGTTCAAGCAGTATACAAACAACATTCATAAACAGCAAAGTTCAAACTACATCTAAGAAAGAAGGTAAGAATAACTAAAATCAAGGGGGGGAAAAAACAAGATAAATTAAAATTTTAATATCTAAAATATATAAAATAACAATTAATCACAGTAGTCCAGATGAATCTGATGACTTCATAAGGGAATTATATATACATAAAACACCAAACAAAAATGCTGTTGAATTATGTATAAACTGTAGAACTCAACCTGGCTCTACATCAACCCCACCCTGAAGGACCATTTAATACACATGCTCCGTCATCAGTCATAATCACTTTGTCATTTTTGTTACTTTGAATCAAGAGGTCTATTTATGTACACTCACAACTCCACAAAAAGTGCACAGACAGCTGGGAGAACAAAATGAATAATCAGTGTAAAAAGACTGAGAGGCAGAAGTGGAAATAATTTTTAAATCCAAATAAAAGACAAAAGCAAAAAGTAAAAAGTGGAAGTTATTTCTGATTCACTTCTATACCAGTAAAATATTAAATAATATATAATATTAATAATAAAACCTGACTGCTCAGTCTTCCGTCAGCAGGCACATTTGTTTCTTTGGAGACAGACCAGCCCATCCTCTGTTTATACAGCAACATTCCATCTGTCATATTTGATTGATTACTTTTATATGTCTTAGTTTCTTGGTTTCCAAATCCAAAATTACTGTTTTAACATACTTTTCTCAGTCATATTCTTAGCCTGTCACCTAATGATCTAGCATGCGGATGACCACCCAACTCCAGCTGACTCGATTCAAAGCTGTAAGTGTGGCTCGTGAACTGTGACCTATTTAAGGGCTGGTGGCACTTTTAGTAGCACATGTTATTGTTGACTTAAAGCTAACTAAATGAAGTTGTTGCTGCAGATCTTTTTATTGTTCGTATTAAAAGAAGATTTTCTTGGTGTACTGGTGAATATTTTTGCTTTTTTCCTACATACCTTTTGGTTTAAATTTTCAAGTGATAGACAGAAAGTATGTCTTTCTTATTTGTTTGGTTTGTACTCGCTCTGTAAATAAAGACCCATTCCTTTACCTGCATTTTGCCTCTCTGCCCTATGCATTGTCTGACAATTACCATCATACCTCAGTTTTTGCACTAAATGTTGTCAAAGACACTACTGTATACTTGTGTATGGCGAGAATTAGAATAAAACCTCTTAAAATCTAACTCTACCTCTAACTAAATCTTAAGTTGTCAGACTAGACTAACTCGGTGATGTTCTTCTCAGGAAAATAGTTTCTCTTTTGATAATAAGAACTGGCTAATTACTGGATAATTACATAAAGCATGCAATGTTCTATTGCTAAGTAACACTATAGCCTAGAGTATTTGTGTGATTTATGTACCATATGGCCAAATGTATATTGACACCTGACAATCATACCCATATGTGTACCTTCCCCAAACCTTTGTATTCTAAAGCATTAAGGATTCTCTGCACCGGAACTAAGATGGCCAAAAAATATTTTCTTGACAACAAGACGTCATTGTGAGGTGGAATGTTGGTTGCTCTTTGCTTCACAACCACACCTCCCAATAAAAAACAAGGCACAGATATACATATTCACCATCAACTTAATTAGGAACACATACACACTCATGCAGTGCAATGCATAAAATCATGCAGACATTCAAGGTCATGAGCTTCAGTTAAAGAGCTGTACTTAAATCAAATGTGTAGCTGGACACTTCTCTGGTGTCTGGCTATACCATATTTTTTCCATTTCCTCTATAATGGATTTCACAGTGCAAAGCTTCAAAGCTTTGTCGAAGTTTTTAGTAAACTTGCCCACCTTTTTCCTTCAAAGTTTTCCAACTTCATCTTGACTTGAGGGGCAGTTCCTTGCTCTTCATGACTGCAGCACTGATCTGCCATCTGATCTGCCGCAGGACTGATTGGTCAGCTGTGAGAACCTGTTGCAAAAATTAGAAGCATTTATTCTACAAAATGTCGATTGACATAGGCAGATTTAAAAGGAACACATGTACCCTGTTTAACAATTAATGTGAAAATTAAATCCTAATCCTAATTTAGACTGCTAAAATTGAGGGGGTCAATAATTATCGCTTTATGCAGTTTTCATACTTTTTATTTAACATCTATATAACATGTACATACTTTATTTTTTTTATTTCTTCAAAAAGAGAAATAACTTTCTCTTTTTTGGGCATTGCTGGGCATTGCTGCACACAAATAAGCACCACTGAATAGCTTGAAAAAAAGAATATAAATATAAATTCCTGTTATCTGCAATTTCTAGGTGATGAAAAACTTTTCCTCATCAGTTTTTGAGTATTTATCTGCTGTTGTGTTTATAATTCCAAATGCTATTTCCGTTTAAGAATCATATATGCCATTATTTATACCAAGATTATACAATGTAAGTTCACCTTTTTTTATTGTATTTATTGTCTTAGTCATGCCACAAGAACACAATGATAAGATATTCTTTAGCAAAACAGAAGCTTGAATGTCTTTGAACAGAAGGGCAAAGACTAGAACAAGTAAATCATGCTTGATAGCTGCATATTTCAGGTTTATTTCCTGTTACGATTGCTATATAAATACCTGGTGAGTTTCTCCTCCAGTAGACAGTTGCAGTGAAGTCATACAGACACAATTAAAAGTGATCTACAGCCTGGTAAGCTTTTAAATTTTTTAATAATTAATTTATGAAATTATTTATCTACTTATGTGTCAATCATTTATTTATTTTTAAACAGGAATTTTGAGGCTTTTTGGAAATTATTAACTTATTAAGTTATTTTTTAACAACTTATAAGTTATTTTTATTTAATATAATCAAGAGCTTCAGCAGCTAGATTAAGTTTCTTCCGGTTTATTTCCATTTATCTACACATGGAGAGCAGATATTTAAATTGAAACAATGATTTGTTCTAGTAGGTTATCAGCGGCTGCAGCAAGCTCATAATAAAGAAGAAATGTGCGTACGATTTAAAAGATGTTTTCTGTAAAACTATAAGACAGTTATAAAACAGACTTGTTTCTGTCAGCTGTCAGCTGAGAGGAGGCTGGCCCGTCAACCAATAACTCCCAAAATAAAATTTCATAAACGTGATGTTACTGGTTAGGTGTCATTTTGTATACAAAACACAACAAAAACATTAACTTGGATAAATAGTAACAATAGTTGTGTAAATTTTAGACTTTTCCCTTGAATTCCTCAAGGTATTCAAATGGTTAATAGGGATTCAAATGTCTACAGCTGTGCTAAATAAATAAACAGATAAACAAACAAGCAAACAGGCAAACAAACAAGCAAATAAATAAATAAATGTGTAAAAAAGAGAAATAAATTGACTCACCACCAATAGCTGCAACCCCCCACCCTCCCCAGGTCATTATCAAAATGTTTGTGTAAATATGAAAAGCAAACATGTTACTTACTCTAATAAAATTTTCATTTCATTTTCATTCACTTTATCCTTGTTGGGAGATAATATATCTGTTTACATGCCACTTTTTCTGATCCCAGATTGACTGCTGCTCATGGGACGCTTCACGCTTCTGTTGTGTCTGGTCAACCTGCTCTTTTTGAGTAAGCACTTGTTTGTTTGTTTGTTTATATGTTTGTTTGTTTGTTTGTTTGTTTGTTTTAAAATTATAACAGAAAGGTGTTGAGGATTATATGTAATGAATCAACACAAAATTGCCCAAACAAAGAAACAAACAAAAAAATTGTGATGGCATAAGTGTTTAGCTCAATTGGTTTGAAATTCTTGAAATTAGTTCTTGTGGAAGCAGGCACCAACAGAACTCACAAAATTGGTGACTAGGTAAAGAAGGGGTTAGTCAGAAAAGCAACCTAGAAGACAAAGGTACCTCTGTAGAAGCTGGAGAAATGCACAACTGAGCTGGTGTTTATGAAAGTGTCTGAATCATCACAAAGCTGTTTGTTTAGAAATCCAACATTGCCTAAAAGACTAAAAACAATGATTAAAATGATTTTATTGATTTAAAAATAATTTTATTGCTTCCACTAAAGGCATGGTCCATAGCAGATGTCTGTTATAAAGAAATAACAGACATCAATTTTTGATACACCTTGTAATTGACATATCTTTTCACCATCATTGAAAAAAAAAAAAAAAAATAATGAAAAAAAAAAAATCTTTTGAAACTCTACAACTACTTGACTGATGTAGGGTACAGCTTTTAAACTCTACTTTTTGGTGTGCCTTTTGATGATTTTGTAGTGCAATATATAGTAATAAAATTTACAGTTCAGATTGCGAACAATACAAAATGACTACCTCCATTCTCACCTCACAGCAAAAAAATGTCCTGGGTTTGATCCCCTGGTCAACCAGGGTACATTTTTATGTGGAGTTTGCATGTTCTCCCCGTGGCTGTGTGGGTACTCCGGTTTCCTCCCTCAGTCCAAAGACATGCTGGTTAGGTTGACTGGCTACTGTATATTGCCCATAGGTGTGGATGATTTTGTGCATGGTTGTTCATCTCTGTCTTGGCCCTGCAATGGATTGGCAACTTTTCAATTGAGTACTTCATGAGGTTGGCTCCAGCTACCCTGCAACCCACAATGGATAAGCGGTATAGAAATATTTCCAAAAATATTTCATATTTTTGGATTTATTTTAACGAAAATTGTCATAAAAATTATGTTTTATAATAACAGTAAATAAATGTGTTTTCACCAAACTGTCAGGTCAAAGTCTTTCTCTTGAGAGCTTCTTAAGAAAAATGTTTCTGAAAATAATATTATATAATTAAATTTACATATTTAAATTCTAACATTATCCAAGGATCAGGGTGGGGTCTAATTAAATATGAAAATTTATGAATACTTTTTAGTTGAAACTAAATTCTAAGTGCTAAATTCTACACTTTCTTTTAATTCTAAAAAATTCCTTTACATGAAGTTAACTCCAGCAATATTTTGCTAGTGTAATGGAAAACCATGTAGTAGCAAAATTCAAGAAAAGGTCACAGTGTGTTAGTTCCAGTGTTAGCTGGTGGGACAGCCTCCTTTTCAGCTGTGAGAAAAATATATAATTAACATTATAATTTTTATATATATTTAATTGAATATGCAGTAGCTTAAAGATTTGCTTTAGCTTCTTATGACCAAGCCAACAAGGGTGTGTTATATAGATAACATCAGGGAGCAGGCAAAATTTTGTTAAGCAAGACACCCTACATAACCTGTAAATCCACTTTTAAACAAGATTGATATAAAAACAGATTGCATGAAGCACATTGCAAAATGACAATCTTCTTTGAATGGTTGAAATAATAATTTATGGTAATAAACATAGTGTTCTGTATTGCAACCACACCCTCTACGCCCACGTGCTTTGATATGCGGAAGTGCCTATTAGCGGATAATCATACACTATATAAAGAGTCGCTCATGCTCACCATTGCACGAAGCTTTAGCGTCTTCTTGTTATTGCCGAGCCTTCTATATTATGTTGTTTTGTTTCCTGGTTTTGACTCTGCTCCAAGTTTCCGATTCTGCTTCTCTGCCTTGCCTTCTATATGTTGTTTGCTGATGTGTTTTGACCCTTGACTGTTTGACTTTGCATATGGATTGTGTTTTTAACACTAGAACTGCCAAGCCGTTGGCCGTCTAGAACAGCCGAGGGGTCATTTGTGACCCCTATACTAAAATGCATCATATTTAAATAAAAATGAAGCAGAAATCTATATTCATGTCTGACCTTTTAATTAAAGCAAATTGTTGCTTACGAAAAGAAGTTAAAGTGTTCAAGTAATCAAATCTAATCATGAAAATGATCGCATCTGTCAAGTTTATATGAGCCTCACTCAGCAGCACAGTTGTTGCACGCAACATGTACTATTTAGGGATGCAGTGCGAAGCACAGCAACCTATTGTTATTCTATGTGTCCCTTCTTATTAGGGATGCAGTGCATAGGAATGCACTGACTGCTACGGCCACTGCATCCCGCTTTCCTGCTGTGACAAGTTCAACACAAGTGTCATCTTGCACTTCTTCCTCAGGGTTACAGATAATCGACTGGATTACCTGTCTTGCATAACTTAGTTGCTAAATCCTGCAGAAATTGGTGATGAGAAATGACAGAGTCGAGCGCTGTTTTGAACAGAATCCAGGCATTTATGCCGGCCCGGTTCAGCATGACCCCTCGGCTGTTCCAGTGTTAATTTATCTGATGATTTGTATTATTAAACTGGATTACTTTCATTACACCTGTGATCCCTATGCATGCATCCAACACGCACACACGCCTACGCCGTACAATGTGACAGAAAGCTTAACCATTAAATTGGGTGCAGCTGGATTCTCATTAATTGACAATGGATTTATGACCACCATGCAATCTATATTTCTGCAGAAAAAGGACTGTAAACAGCCTAAACACTATGACGGGGTAAGTTAACCACCATATGACTTTCAGATTAGATGCCACATGTTTAGAGAGAGCCTGGTTTAACCCAGCCCTCTGATCTAATCTGGGTGAGGTGCATGATATGCTGGCTCACTGGATCTGTTCACCGGCTGGCTGAGCACCTCAACACCATTGAGCATCCATCCATCCTGAACCCCATTGACTTTGGATATACTTTGAAATGGTTTTATGAAACCTTCAGGGAGGAAGCAGCCCTAAACATTTTTCATTTGGGGTGGGGCTGTATGCACAGAGGAGCAACCCAGGCAGGCTGATGGAGAGGCCTGCAGGGACGAGAGTGCTCCTGAAATCTCCCCAGAGCTTAGTCTACAAGCTGAGAATGCAGTCTGTGACCCTAAACTCCCACAGCAGACTGAGAATGCGGTCTACACTCCAGAGCTCCCTCCAGTGGCAAAGATGGAGGGTACCGCTCCAGAGCTCCCTCTAGTGGCCGAAAGAGAGACCACCACTCCAGAGCTCCCTCCAGTGGTGAAAGGAGAGGCTATGGCTCCAGAGCTCTCTCCAGTGGTGGAAAGAGAGTCCACGGCTCCAAAGCTCCCTCCAGTGGCCGAAGGAGAGGCCACGGCTCCAGAGTTCCCTCCAGCGGCCGAAGGAGAGGCTACCTCTCTTTAGCTCACCCCGGTGGCCAGAAGGGAGGCTACCGCTCTGGAGCTCCCTTGTGAGGTCAAGGCTGTCTTCAAGCCTGAGGTCAAGTCCAAGTACAAGTCCAAGCCTGAGTTCAAGTCCAAGTCCAAGTCTGAATTTGAGTCCAAGCCCAAGTCTGAGTTCGATTCCAAGTCCAAGTTTGAGGACTATGTTGTTGTATGTCACCGCACCTCTGGGCTTCAAAGACTTCATCATCGCTCCACCTCTGGGCTTCAGGGACTTTGCCATCGCTCCAACTCCTCATCAGCCTGTTCCTCCTCCAAATCAGAGCCTGTTCCTGCCACAGAGCCTGTTCCATTCACTGAACCCGTTCCAGCCACAGAGCCTACTCCTGTTCTGGTTCCAGCCACAGTCACAGAGTCCACTCCTGTTCCAGCCACAGTTGCAGAGTTCGCTCCTGCTCCAGCTCCAGGTACAGAGCCCGCTCCGGGCCCAGATCCAGCCAAGGTCTGTATACCTGGTTACCGGGCACTACTCACATTAGAGTTTCTGTCTGAGTTCCTGTCAGAGTTCCTGCCTGAACATAACGCCTACCCAAGTAGGTACTATGACATGTCCCAGCCCACAGGTCCAGGCCCAGGCCTGCTGGAGTTAACCACCAGCAGGCGCTCCAGAGAAAGCGCCTTTAAGGGGTGGGTTCTGTCATGTAATGGGCACTGTACTTCTGTATCTTCTGCACTCTCTCAGACCGCCACGCCAGTGCAACCATGCCCTCTACACACATGTGCTTTGATATGCGGAAGTGCCTATTAGTGGATAATCATAGACACTATATAAAGACTCACTCACGCACACCACGATGCGAAGCTTTAGTGTATTCTTGTTATTGACCCTTGCCTGCCTGAATTTGCTTTTGGATTGTGCTTTTAATTTATCTGCTGATTTATATTATTAAACAGGATTACTTTCACTATGCCTGTGATTCCTGCGGATGCATCAAACCAATACATACGCCTATGCTGCATAATGTGACAGAAAGCTTCACCTTTAAAATGGGGGCAGCGGGATTCCCATTTATTGACAATGGATTTATGACTACCGTGCCCTCAATGTTTCTGTAGAAAAAGGAGTGTAAACAGCCTAAACACTATGACAGGGTAAGCGAACCACCATATGACTTTCAGATTAGATGCCACATATTTAGAGAGAGCTTGGTGGAACCCAGGCCCTCTGATCTAATCTGGGTGAGGTGCAAAATACACTGGCTCACTGGACCTGCTCGCAGGTTTGCTAAGCACCTCATCACCACTGAGCATCCATCCATCCTGAGCCCCATTGACTTTGGATATACTTTGGAATGGTTTTATGAAACCTTCAGGGGGGAAGCAGCCCTAACCTTTTTTTAGGGGGTGGGCTGTATGCACAGAGGAGCAACCGAGGCAGGCTGCAGTGACAAGGGTGCTCCTGAAAGCTCCCCAGAGCTTAGTGTGGAGGCTGAGAATGCTGTCTGTGACCCAAAACACCTACACTGCATAATGTGACATATCACTTTAAAGGAAACATGTTGTGCTGAAATGAATGGCCAAATGATATGGAATAAATTTTATGGCAAAAGTTTAAAATAAAAATAATAACATTTACAAGCAAAATATTAATTGGAAAAAAATAATTCATTCATTAAAAAACATACACTGTATGGCAAATGTTTCTGGACACCTTACCATCTCGTCACTATGTCCTATGAAGGATTTGTTCCATTCCAGATTTGTTCCAACTTTGCTGTTAAAATAACCTCCACTCTTCTGGGAAGGCTTTCCACTAGATGTTGGAGTGCGGCTGTGGGGATTTATACTCATTTATTTACAGGTGCATTATTAGGATCAGGTCATGTTGGGTTCGTAGGTCTGGGTGTGCAGTCACTGTTCCAGTTCATCCCAAAGGTGTTCAGTGAGGTAAGGGCTCTGTGTGCGGGACCTTGGCAAACCATGTCTTTATGAAGCTGCTTTATGCACAGGGGAACTGTCATTCTGAAATATGATTTGGGTTTGTCAGTTCCAGTGAAGGGAAATTGTAATGTTACAGCATGCAGTTTCATCCTAGACATCCTTATATGATCCCAAATTTGTGGTAACAGTTTAAGGAAGAACCATATATCAGTGTGATGGTCAGGTGTCCACAAAAGTTTTTTCCATATAGTGTATATTGCAAATGCAAGTAATGGAATTACTTCCGATCTATACTCTCACGTTGCTTTAGGGTTTTTTTTCCAAGATTTTGCAGATGTTGGGTTATATATAGATATAGGATATTGCTTCTGACATCTACTGCAATTTTCTTTCTGGCTTTTGGCACATTTCTATGTTTTTGAAGACTATGTTTACCTTAAATCTTTATCAGTTGTCTGATCTTGGAGTACAAGGTGCTTAGAATTTTAGCCAGACCATTAGTGGTGAAGCTGCCTCTGATGCTGCAGAATGAACAGACCCATGTGCTCAGTAGCAAGGAAACTGTATTGTAGTTGCATTAAAAATGATAAAAAATGAGATGAGTAGCTACGGAATTGTTTGTAGCCACATTCATACATATTTATTGTCTTCATTCCATCCAATTAAGTGTTACATGCAGGGATCAAGAGTAAAAGT
>JAOVYU010115928.1:0-13868 GCA_025674565.1 Synodontis membranacea
ATATCATGTAGATACATACACACACACGCACACAATAAATCTACAAACTACATATCTACAATATCTCATTTCTCCAGCTTGTCAACAACAGAGGTAAAGTGGTCATAGCTGTCGTACACTCTGTTGTCCAGACCTTTAGATGGAGACATCATTTTTACATCATTTTTTTGTTCCGTCCCGTGCAATAGGGGCACAGCCGGAGAGACCGACTCAGGGACTGCTGTTGACGCAGAAAGGGAGGGTACAGGTCTGGTGATGGTAGAGGTGGCAGGGGTTTCTCTCACCGGTTGTATTGGTAGCACCGGTGGCAACATCGGAACGAGGCAGGACGGCCGATGTCATTACGTCCGTCCTTCCCTTTAATAGTTTTGTCCCTGCCGTGCTGGGCGTGGGCACGTATTCCATCATGGGGTAGTCTGGTGGAGGGAGGACTGCTGGCTGGTGTGGTGCTGGAGGTAGGTCTACAGACGAGATGGAGGTGGTCTTTGTGATGATGGTAGGTTGCTTTGTGGCGTGCAGGTTGAGGAGCCTCTCTTGGCGACGGATGAAATCCCGCACGGTCTTGATGTTGATTTTCGGTAAAGGAATTCCCGCTTTGCACAGGACTGGATCCTCCACCAAAATCCGGTGCTGGATTCGCTCGTACGCCTTGAGGATGTTGCTCTTTTCGGGACTGGTGCGAGACCCTTGAGGTGAGCTCAACCACAGCAGTTTCACCAGCGTGTACATCAGCCTGTTGTGCTGAGCACTGATGTCTTGTTGTGCTGGCGCGTAGCGCTTGGCCATCTTCACTCTCTGTGCGACGGCAGCCTCGACAAGATCGTCCCTTTTTGTGCGACAGTACAGAGTGTTGCCCCAATGCGTCCTGTACAGCTGGTTAAACTGCTGTGGGTGCTTGTCATGCTCCTCCACAGCATTCCAGGCTTCAAGGACTCTGTTCCTCTGCTCAGTGGTAAGCGATAGCTTGCCCTCCGTCAGGCCAATATCCATCAGCACAGAGCAGAACCTTTCCAGCTTCTGAAAGCCAGGAAGAGGATTTGGACTGCAGGCATCCTCCTGTTGATAAAATATACATACAAATACAGTTAAAACGCATACATTTTCTTTCTTTTTTTCTTTCTTTCTTTTTTGCAGCAAGCATCGTACTGTGTTTCATTCTTACAGACCCACAGATACTCACAAAGGGCGGAGGGTGAACCGTGGACGTTTCGTCACTGGTGAGCGTGATGTGGGGCAGGACGGCAGCTGGCACATCGTCATGTGCCTCCAAGTCGCTCTGATACGCCTCATCGTCGTCGTCTGGTTCGGGGTGTCCAGGCTGAATCACCTCTTCGTCTTCACGATGGGCTCGGAAATTCTCCTCCACGGTCTCTCCGAACAGCTGGCGACAGCGTGTGTTGAGGCGGTCGATCAGCGGCGCGGAGTAAATCCTGTGGCGCCATCCTTTGCCACCAAACACGGCGTCCGAGCTCCTGTCCGAGTTCCACCTCGCGATGCCGCTTATCAGGTAAACCTGATAGGGCCGTGCCGCACAGTGGGGACCTGAACGACATGATAAAAGGTCATATGTAGGTCATATGTAACCCAGGGTCATATGTTTAGTTTGTGACGAGCATACAGACTGCCCTTGTGTACCTGGAATCATGTGAGGCAGAACGTTGTGAAATCCTTCCAGGCTGTTGCTTCCACGCAGACATTTGTAGTAGGGCACGTCCACGTCGTTGATGGTCGTGGTACGTGCCACCCGATACATGGATCCTGGATGCACTCCAGGTGTCGCTGCTGTCCTGCCCACATCTCATCAATGGCCGCTGTAAATACACATACGTACATGCATACTGTACATGCATGTCATGGTCAATTTATATGATACACTAATCCATATCGATGTACTAGATCTTTTGTGTTTCTTTTTTTTTTTTTTTTTTCTTTTACCTGGTGTTTTGAAGAGGCTCAATCCGCACTCATCCAGCCCAGCAGGACCTTTCAGTTCCTCAATGACCAGGTGGACGAGCCGGAATGTTTCCTGAGCCCCAAGCGTGACCCTCCACACGTTTCAGCTGCTCTCTGGAAATGTAATGGAGGACAACATCCTCATCCGAGACAGACTTCATCGCTGTTGGGTCCTTGGCTCTGACGGCCTTGATCAGCAGATCCAGGTCTGTACGGTTGTAGGCCAGCACCGCCCCAGAGAGCGCAGACTTGAACGCCGCGTACTTGGAGTGGGACTCTGTGCGGATGGCTGCGTCGAAACGGTGGATCCAGTGGAAGATGTCCAGACGCACGAACCATCCCATTGTCCACCCAAGGCTTGAACAAAGTCTCCGCTGCTGTCGGGCCCTGCGCACGGCAACACCCACGGTCCACGTACAGGATACTGGGGACAGGTTGATTGGCCAGCCGAAACCTTTCCATGACTCCACGGCACATTGGTTCCAGCTTCTCTGTGGATTCTTCACAGGTCAACACAAATGAGACTATTTGGGAGTGCTCGTTGCCGATACTCGTGAACCACTCGGCTGACCCTCGACCCTCCCCAGACAGCTGCTTCACCACATAAAACATACAATATGTCAAATTTGCACAATGTTATGACCATTTTATGTTTTGCAGGTTTCCTAAATTTAAGATCATAAAATGTCTTAAACAGTATAGCTGTTATTGGCATGTCTTAAATTCACTCTCTCTTCGGCGTTTCAGTATTCAGCAATATAGAAGAGGGAATGTTCTGGTTATTTGTTCGACCTGAGCCCGTGCACCTCGTTTATCATCACGCTGAGGACTGCACGAACTCTGGCTGGTCTAACGTGACACAAACTGCAACGCCCTCATTTTTACAAGCACAGCGGTGATGGTGTTTTAATACAGATACAGATACAGTTGATCACATTTTCTCTCCTTAAAGCCTGCTGAAGCCTGAATATATGATGTATATATATTACAGAATGTCCACATATGAATGTTGTGCAGAAATGGTAATTATGTGTAGTATACTGACTCTTAAAGGCTGAAGTCTGACACCCTCTCACATCTTTATCACAGAAATTTTAGTCACATACTATAATTTCTCACTGTTTTGTTGTATTTTTTACTCCTTTGTTGCTGCCTGTTTGGAATATTACCATTAAATATGGTTGATTTTATCAAAAAGTTTTTTTCAAAACAAAACGGTATTATTTTTATTGTATATTCTCTTAAAAAGTCTTACATTCGACGATAAAAATTCTGCAATATGCGTCAAATATCCTGCAGTTTGTTTTGTTTTATACAGTATTACATTATGTTTTGATTCACGTACTTTCTTGGTGGAATCCATTTTCAACACAGTGCCAAAGGTGGAGAGGATCTGGCTCCGGTAATCCTGGACGTTGTTGGCCTCTGCTAGCAGGAAGGCGTGGCGCAAGAGACGCGTGGAAGGAAGCTCTCTCTGGGACCTGTGGAGGCTGGAACGTGTGCCCTAATGCAGAGACGATCCCTCCGGGTCCCGCTACGGTCATGAGGAGTGTGGTGTACAGGTCTTTGCGCTGAAGGTACTCCTCCATGTGATTCTCCTGTGTCTGCCACCACACCTTGACCATGGTGTTCCCTTCCGTCCGGTCTCTCAGAAGGCGCACGACGTTCCTATCCACACCACGCGTGTGAGTAGAGTAACAATCATTATTTTGAGGTTGATTTGATTTACTACTTTAAATTGTATTAAATGCACACATGATGTTCCTGCCTTGGTGCATGGTCCACAGATGTGTCGTACCTGAAGTACATACAGTGTAAAAATAAATAAATAAATAATCTAATCAAATAAAGGCCAACAGCAGCATATGACTTTCTGTGATCTTGTTTTCTTGCGCGCTTACATGCATGCGTCGTAATAACTATACAACTAGTGTTATTCTATATACATATGTATATCTGTATAACACGGGTGAAGTGAATTTTACCAGCATGTGGTAGCCAGACTTGTAGAGGGTCACGTTCCGTCCTGCACCCACTCACTCGTTACCTTGAGGACACTTCAGCGAGCACCTCCACACTCCGACAGGGCGCCACGCGAAGACCCGGCTCCGAAAAAATTGCTGTGGCGTTGGCAGGGTACCCCCGACATAGCCGGGATACTCTGGAGGGTAAAACCATATGCGGTCCGATTTCATCACCCGTCGCCTTTTGAACACACCTCTTATGTCCTTGTAGATCTGAATGGGGTGAACAGCCCTCTTTCTGTGTCCTCTTTGAGCCAGGAAATGTCGGCAGATGGGATACCATCGGGGCTTTCCCACAGACGCACCCAACCTTCTAGCTCCACCTGCAACACGTGTAACGCAGACAAAACATTTGGTTTTACTGTGGTGTTCATTGTAATTTGTTCTCATTTACGCTGTTTGCACATGATGTGAATATTGCTTACAGGAGAGTCAGGTAGAGGTGATTCCGTGGGATAACCATGACCCTGGCTTGTGGACGGGGACTCTGCAGGCTGGCTCGTAGACACATGCAGCTTGGGTTTTTTTGACTGCGTAGTAGCGTCAGGCTGTTTTGGCCGTCCAGCGGTCTCGGGCTTCTTGGTCCGGACAGCCGTCTCAGTCTGCTTTGGCCGGACTGTGGCCTCGGGCTCCTTGGTTTTGTCTTTGGACCAGGAACCCTGGGACTGGGACTTCAGAGACTGACTGCTGGACTGTCCCATGAACGGGGACTCTTGGGACTTGCCCGAATGCTTAGATTCCGGAACTGCTTTATCAGCACACTTGTGATGAGTGTCGTTGGTGTGTTCAACCACCTCCTCACAGAAACATATGCCTTCTGTATCATTTCCTTCTGTTCGCCACTGAATTGTGCTGGCCTGTCCTTCTGGACGGTGTGGCAGTGCCACGGTTTATTTTCTTTCACGTTAGCCTAAAATAAAAATAAATAAATAAATAAATAAATAATAATAATAAATAAAACTTTTTAACTCGGAACTACCCTGTGAACCGGAAGTAGAGGACAGAGGCGGATAAAAGGGATCAGGACGCATCCGGAAGTGCTGTGCCATAGACTCGTGTACTGCCGTGAGTACCTGTGTGGCCTACCTGCCGTGAGTGCTTGTTGCTATGCGATTAATTTATCAATGTGGAGTTTGGAGACCATCGCGGGCACGAAGCTCAGGCTTTGCATGTGTTTGCAACAATCACGAACTTGCTGTAGTTGGATAAGGACCGAAAAGAGAAAGCTTCTGTTGGCGTGGTGGCCTACGTTTTACCTCTCTACAGATTCGGGTCAGTGACAGGTTATTTTTTTTTTGACACACACATCCGTGTACATACGCACACAATTGGTTATAGTTTCATACACATATGCAAACAACATCCACATGACCATCTTCAAATTATTCATGTAAATATCATGTTGTTTAATGTATTTACGAGTGTTTATTTCTTTTTATTTTATGTGTAATGTGGACGTGGATCTTCAGGATCTATGGCGCAGTCTTTTGGAGGACTAAATGCGGAATAATGATTGTATATTTTTTTTTCCCGTGGATTAAACCCTCATCTTTCACCTGAACTAGAAAAGCCATGATTTTTGTAATGTAAGAACATATGACTGAAAAGTCTCAGTGACTCAGTTTTAAGTCCCCCCCATATAAATATTGCAACACACTGCTATATTTTATTATTAAACCCACCATCAAGATGTGTTTTTACATACAGTAAACCTTTTTTTGCATTTTTAAAAAAAATAATGTTTTTTTTTTTTTTTTTTTTTTAAAAAAACTTACTACTTCATGTAGCCCACATCATTTGCCATTAGCCAGTGGAATGGTGCATTTTCGTATTGCCCAAATGGCACCACCAGCTGTCCCAGGCACATCTGGCGCGACGGTGCGTAGAAACCCTCAGCTCCAAGGAGCTTCTGTGCGTGGATCAGAGCAGTGGCCTGGTTCAGGAGCTCCTAGGAAGGTTTGGCGAAGACCATCTTCCTCTCCCGATAGTAACGGGATTCTTTGGTTCCCACCAGTACGGCCTGTTGGCGATTGACAGGAGCATCTGGGTTAACGACGCGGATTACCGGGGTCGTCATCTTCAGTTAGCTACTAATATATAATCAATCAGTAACACAATAATTAATGGCAAAGTTGCACGTTCTCTCCTTCCTTCAACTAGAATCCACAAGACTTGTAAATAACAAGTGGTCTTACTGCGGTCAATTGACGCTGACGTGAGGTTTGAATATCCGGCCTCCAATTGGCGGTCAGGGGTCTACGGTGAGCGTGGACTCCGGACCAATCAGAGTGTGGCAGTCAATTTGGTGACGTAGAAAATTGACGCTCGACTCTGATTTGCATAACGACAGACGATTGGTCGTCCATGGTTGCGCTCTACATCCCCATTGGGAGTCTACGGTCAGAGCCTACGGTGAGCGTAGACTCCGGACCAACCAGCGGGCGCCTCTGTCTACGGTGAGCGAATGTGGGAATGTGGGAATGTCCCCAAATGTGGGAATCTCAACTGAATATTTTCTGGTAGTGGGAGACTGCGTTCGCACACTCCCCTGACAAGTGGTTCTGTTGGAATGAGAGATAGACTGCTGCTTGACAGTGGCTGTATGCTGAATGTTGCTTCCTTGTTGTTCAACCTCATGACATATTACAGAGTGAGGGAAGGGTCATCTGAAATTGGTTATGAATGTGTGCATGGGATTGATGTTAGAGGAGATACTTCTGATTCATGGAGCAACCACTAGATATGAATGTCTTCTGAGAAAAAAATGCCTACCTACTGTATGTTGTTTGTCCTTGTTGTTCAGTCTCATGAGGCATAACAGAGTGAGGGAAGGCTGATGTTAGAGGAGAAACTTCTGACTCATGGAGCAACCACTAGATATGAATGTTGTCTGACAAAAAAATTGCCTGCCTGTCTCAAAAGATGTCACTCAAAAGATGCTAATTTGGTGATGAGGCTAGCCACTTTGCTAGGAGTAGCATGCAAGTGACTTCTGCATACAGTCACATCATGTGAATTCCATCTGTATTCCTTCATGCCTGAATGACTATCGGCCTGTTGTATTTACATCGGTGGTCATAAAGGTGTTTGACAGTCTGCTAAAAAAAACATCATCTGCTCCTCCATCCCCAGCACCACAGACCCCCTCCAGTTCACCTATCACCCTAACAGATCCATGGAGGATGCCTCCTCTCTTGTATTCTCCATCGAGTTATTCTGTGTACACTTTGGACTGTGTGGCCATGCATGGCTCCACCATCCTTAAGTTTGCTACCGATACAGTGGTGTTGGGCTTCATCTCCAACAATGATGAATCGGCCTACATAGACAAGGTGGAGAACCTGGCACTATGGTGTCAAGAAAACTGCCTCCACCTGAACATAGACTAAGGAGTTTTGGACTTCAGCAGGAGATAAAGTGACTACAAACCCCTGACCATCAATGGAGTTTTAAATACCTGGGTATCCACATCTCAAAGGATCTGACATGGACATGAAGCATGAAGTTTGGGGTTCCCGTTCTGTTCTAAAGGCTTTCTACTCATGAGCTGTTCAGAGTATCCTCACACAGAACATCTTATCCTGGTTTGGGAGTAGCTGTACCCATGACCTGAAAGCCCTCCAGAGAGTGATCCAGGCAGTGGAACGCTGCTGCAGGTTAGCTCTCCCCTCCAGCAGGACATTTACACAAGGAGATGTAAGACCAGGGCAACCATGATTGTTAAGGATTTATAATAGATCCAATAATAGACTGTACCAGCTTCTGCAATTAGGCAGAGGCTTCCGGATTATTATGGCCTAAATGGAGAGATTCAGGAGGAGTTTCTATCCAATCCTCAACCAGAACATGCCACTCCCATTCAAAGTGTTATGGTTATTTGATCACTTTATAATGCAATGTTTATGCTGTTTTTGTATTACTCAGGTCCTACACTGTTGTGCAGACATTGCACAATGCACTTTAACTATAACTGGACTTATAAGCTTATTCTTGTACATCTTTTCATCTCACCCTCCATCTTCTTCCGCTTAATCCTGTTCAGGGTCGCGGGGGGAGCTGGCGCCAATATCCAGCTAACTTTGGGTGAGAGGTGGGGGTTACACCCTGGGCGTGTCACCAGTCCGCCGCAGGGCGACACGCAGACACAGACTACCACGCACACTCGCATTCACACCTACGGCCAATTTAGAGTCCCCAATCAACCTAATTCCCTCTATGCATGTCTTTGGACTGTGGGAGGAAACCAGAGCACCCGGAGGAAACCCACGCAAACTCCACACAGAAAGGCACCTGTGCTGAACCCGGGACTCGAACCCAGGACCTTCTCGCTGTGAGGCAACAGTGCTAACCACTCAGCCACCATGCTGCCCCCTTCATCTTACCCTGTAGCTTGTAAATATGTTTATTGTTAAAATTCAAAGTTTATTCTTTTCTGTTTATATTTTACATATTTTCTATATTTTTTCCATTTAAAAAAATCTTTTACTTTAAAGTTAGATTGCAAGTTAAATTATAATTTAAATTGCACAGTCTAAGAAAGAGTGGTTCAGGATACATTTCACTGCATGTTGTACTTGTATAACTATGCATGTGACAAATAAAGAATATTGAATCTTGAATCTATAGGCACAAGAAGTGTGTGGAATGATGGCAGACCTGAGGGATGGGATTTTGCAGGCAGCAAGCATGCTGCATGATGGTTATTTGACACTAACAAGAAATTCTCTGACACAGCTTTCCAATTATTGGGAGATTTTATGATTTCATAACTTAAAAAGAATATACAATCAGATTGTAGATAATTTTTCATCTATTGATCTCTTATTCAGATCACTTTGTTTTGGGCTGAAACAGAAGATTGATGCACATGTTCAAAATATGTATTGTTTATAGTTTCATTAGCAATTCACACAAAAGTACACTATCATTCAAAATTTGGCATGTGGCAGGGTGTATTATAATGCTGAAAGAGGCCACATCCATCGGGGAATACTGTCTCCATGAAAGGAAGTACATGGTCTGCAACAATGCTTAGGTAGGTGGTATGTGTCAATGTAACATTCACATGGATGGCAGGACCCACAGTTTCCCAGAAGAACATTGCTTAAAGCATCACACTGCAACTGCCGGCTTGCCTTCTTCCCACAGTGCATCCTGGTGCCATGTGTTCCCCAGGTAAGTGACAAACACACATGGCCATCCTTGTGCTGTAAAAGAAAACATAATTCATCAGACCAGGCCACCTTCTTCCATTGCTCTGTGGCCAGTTCTGATGCTCATGTGTCCATTATTGGCACTTTTGACAGTGGACGGGGCCAGCAATGGGCACCCTGACTGGTCTGTGACTATGCAGCCACATATGCAACAAACTGTTATGCACTGTGTATTCTGACAGCTTTCTATCAGAAGCAGCATTAACTTCCTCAGCAATTTGAGCTACTGTATCCTGTCTGTTGGATTGGACCACACAGGCCAGTCATCACTTCCCACGTGTATCAGTGAACCTTGGCTGCCCAGTACCCTGTTGCCGGTTCACCACTGTTCCTTCCTTGGACCACTTTTGATCCTTACAAATCCTCAAATCCTTACACTTGCTCATTCACTATAATTCTAACACATCAACTTTGAGGACAAAATGTTCATTTGTTGTCTAATATATCCCATCCACTAATGGGTGCCATGATGAAGCGATAATCAGTGTTATTCAGTTCACCTGTCGGTGGTCATAAGGTTATGCCTGATCAGTTTATTTGCTTACTGTTTCTAATTTAGCAGCTCCATCTGCATTTGCATCCCTAAAATTCAGGGTGCTACAACCATTAAAGGTTGATTTAATGGTTGATTTGGCGGTCAAGCCATATTACAGTATTGTAGAAGATAATGTCACCACAAAAAAACAGAACTCCAATTCAAAGGTACATGTAAAGGTTAGAAACGGGTTTGGGACCCACTTTGGGGCTGAAAGGTTGCTGGTTTGATTCCCTTCACAAGCAGGGAATAAAGTTGGGGGGGTGAATGAACTGCGTTTCCGCTTGCTTGAGCAAGACACATACAGTGGGGAAAATAATTATTTGATCCCATTATCTGAACTATTTGCCCACTTACAAAGAAATGAACAATCTCTCATTTTTATGGTAGTTTCATTTTAAGGGAGGGAGACAGAATATCAAACACAAATCTAGAAAAAACACACTTTATAAAAGTTATAAATTGATTTGATCCCGTACAACCCAGCCTGAATTCTGGCTCCAACAGTTTGGGTGTGGCACACAGATTGCAATCTATCAATTACAGATACACCTGATCACATCTCGTATTATCCCATGCAGGCTGCGCCTTCTAGAGCTACCAAAACTGTAGTTACCGCAACCGGAAGCAGACGCGAGGCACGTGTGGCATCATTAGCACAAGACTAAAGGCAAACCCCACCAGACCAGGCATACCATCCATTTTACTCGCAAATGTCCAATTGCTAGAAGACAAGCTGGACTACATCAAGCTGCAGCAAGCGAACTAGTGGGAAATAAGATTGTTGTGTTTTTGTTTTCACTGAGATGCAGCTGCAGGACAACATCACAGACATGGCTATCCAGCTCAATGGACTGACCAGCTTCTGAACTGATAGGGACGTGTCTTTGTCCAGTAAGACTCGCGGTGAGGGGGCTGTGTGTGTATGTAAACAGTTTTGTACAAATGCTGCTGTTGCCATGCAACATTGTTCCCTGCTGATCGAGGTTTTATCTGTGATGTGTTGGCCCTTCTACCTGCTGAGAGAGTATAGCTGTGTGCTGGTGGTTGCCGTGTATCTCCCACCTAGCGCTAATGCTAATGCAAGCTCTATGAGACCATCAGCAAACTACAAACTGCTCACTCTGAGGCTTTTTCATCATTGCTGTTGACTCCAACCATGCCAACCTGAAGTCAGTTCTACCAAGGTTTTCCCAGCATGTGAATTTCGCTACCAGAGGGGGAAATTGCCTGGACATTGTTTACACCAATGTTCGTGAGGCCTACAAGGCCTTCCCCCACCACGGCTACTCAGACCATATCAGTGTGTTCGTGGATTCTGCGTACAAGTATCTGCTGAAATGCTCCAAACTGGCCCAAAAAAGCATCAGAGTTTGGCCGGGTGGTGCTATCTCGGCCTTCCAAGACTGCTTCGAATTGACCAACTGGGACATTTTTAGGGAGGCTGCAATGAATGGTGACTCCATCAACCTGGAGGAGTACACAGACGCTGTGACTGGTTACATAGAGGATGTTACTGTCTCCAAGGAAATCATCACAAGAGCCAACCAAAAGCCCTGGATGACGAGAGAAGGGTACACACTGCTCAATACCAGAAACACAGCTTTCAGATCTGGAGACAAGGCTGCTCTCAGGGCAGCCAGAGACAACCTGTCTCGTGCAGTGAGGAGAACCAAGCGGGGCTACACACAGCAGATCAATGAACATTTCAGCAACACCAGACACACACGCCACATGTGGCAGGGCATTCAGGCCCTCACAGACTACAAGAACAACCTACACAGCTGTGATGGTGATGCCACTCTACCAGACCAGCTCAATTATTACTTTGCATGGTTTGAGGAACTGAACAAGGAGCCTGCAAAGAAAAAGATACCTCCCTCCGACGCCCTGGTACTCTGTCTCTCCACAGCTGATGTGAGGAGGAGTCTATCTAGAGTCAATGCACACGAGGCTGCAGGACCAGACAACATACCTGGTCACAGATAATGCACCCACCAACTGGCTGGTGTCCTCATGGATATCTTCAAAACATCTTTCAGCCAGTTGTCTGTCCCAGCAGGTTTCAAATCCACTACCATCATCCCAGTGCCGAAGAAGTCATCAGTGACGTGCCTGAATGACTACCAACCGATTGCACTGACTCCAATCATCATGAAGTGCTTCGAAGGCTGGTCATGGCACACGTAAAGACGGGTCTCCCTGCCTCTCTAGATCCCCTTCAGTTTACATACCATTCCAACAGATCCACCAATGACACCATGTCAACTGCCCTCTACCTCTCTCTGACACATCTAGACAAAAGGGACACCTATGTCAGGATGCTGTTCATAGACTTTAGCTCTGCCTTCAAAAGCTGATTGTGATGCTGAGTGGGTTAGGCATGAACACCAGTCTTTGTAACTGGATATTGGATTTCCTGACAGAAAGGCTGGATAGGATGCAATACCTCTAACGCCATCACACTGAGTACAGGAGCTTCACAGGGCTGCATACTCAGTCCTTTGCTCTTCACCTTGTCCCTCAACATCAAGACAAAGGAGGTGATTGTCGACTTTAGGTAGGACTTTAGGATAAACGCAGAGCCAGCCACCATTTCCACTCCATTCCAGGGCGTATCATCACCTCCACCATTCCCAAACAGCTGTGCGCATAACCCCATCTTCAAGGCACCCGTAAAATTAGATTTCCCCTGTTTCAGTGGTACTGAGGAGGATGATCCTGTTAGTTTTATAGAGCACTGTGAAGAATATCTAGCCTTGCATCTGCTGTCAGATGGTGAAATTCTTGCCATGCTACCCTCCATGCTCTCCAAAACAGCAAAAGACTGGTGGATTGCAGAAAAAGCAAAGATTGGGAATTGGGTCACATTTAAAGCTGCATTACTTAAAGCATTTCTTACCAAAGACCATGATATAGAAGCAGAACAGCTGATGCGAGAGCACACACACAGACCGGACTAGAGCATTCGAGACTTTGCGTTCCAATATCGCGCCCTGTGCCGTCAGTGGAAACCAAAGATAATGGACTGAGAAATAGTGCAGGCAACTCTTTGTAACTGCAACCTTTGTGTCGCCAGCCTGCTGAGGAGTATGGTCTCCGTGATCGGAGAGCTGGTGAGGATAGGAACATTAAGAGAAAGAGACTTTAATGCCACAAGAAGTTATTGGAAGAAGCAAACCCCTGTTCCGGTCTACAGACCTAATAAGGAAGGTAAGAAGCCTCCTTCCAGTTTGGGGCTCACTCGGGCACATCCTCCTATCCTCTCTCCAAGTAACACTAAACCATGTTCCCAGTAATGCAGTCTTTGACTCTGGTAGCACCTTTTTCCTTCTCACTGAAGCTCTCTTGAATAAAGTGAAAAAAACATATAAGCACTGGCAATCTGCTAGGGGCAGACATTTTTGTTAGCCAATCGGCTGGTTCAGACTGCTTTAGGCAAGGCTCAGTAACAGTGCACGTTGAGTGACTTCAACACCACGGTGTGGTTTTACATAATGAAAAACAGTGATCTTTCCTTGCATTCTGGGTATAGACTTTTTAACAGTATCAGGCCTCGTGATAAACTTTGGGAGACATATGGTTACCACACCAGGACAGGATGGGAAGGCCTTTTTCAATAGGCGCAGCCGCCCCTTAAGGCCAACTCACTTTACATGTGGTGAACTCTTTACCTCGTCCTTCAGATAAAAACCAGGGATATAATAACAACATTGATAAATAATGCTGCCATTGCCCCCAGCCACCAAAACCAACATCAGGAGCTGCTGTTGAGCTGGCCTACTGTCTGCACTGACTGTATCAGTCATACGTGGAAAATCACCCACCATATACATACTATGGATGAAATTCCCATTCATAAAAGAGGCTTACCCTGTTTCCATCCATAAGCAACAGGTCATGGAGGCAGAAGTGGCCAAAATGCTGGGAGGGAGGGAGGGAGGGAGGGAGGGAGGGATGGATGGATGGATGGATGGATGGATAGATAGATAGTACTTTATTAATCCCTCGGGAAGGTTCCTCCGGGAAATTTTGTTCCAGCAGCAGTGCACCGACACAATACAGTTACAAGACTTATACAGGGGGGGGGGGGGGAATAGGTAATACAGTTATTGGGGGAAAGGGATATAATAAATGGTTATG
>JAOVYU010116045.1:0-13855 GCA_025674565.1 Synodontis membranacea
TTTTTGAGCTGTAGGCCGTAAATAGCAAAATTTAAATAGAACAATGCTTGACACATTTTAGTTTATATGTAATAAGTGTTATATATAAATATATACAATTTTCACTTTCTTAAATAACTGCTTGAAATCAGCAGAGTTTATTTATTTATTTACTTATTTACTTATTTATTTTGGGAAAGGCGTTCTAATTTTTTAAGATGCGCTAGTACATGAACGTTATTAGAGGAAGTGTGTATGAAAGAATAAAATGACTTCATTTACAATGATGATGTACTGTGCCTGCTTTTGTAATATGTGGTTGCTTGTAAAGTCAATTTGGCAATGTTCATAGGACAAATTATTATTTTTATTATTTTTCCCCCTTGTAGAGTTTTATTATTCTGGGCATTATAAATACTATGTAGTCATGAGTCTAGTTTTGTTTAAAAAAAAACTAACCCAGGATCACTGCGTTTTCTCATGAGTTAAATAAATGAGAATATTTCAGTAATAAATGTAGGGAAAAAAGGGGGGGGGGGGGTTGTAGTAGCACACATGGTTTCTGGGAAATGTTTCCAACAGAAGTGTTCTGTGAACTGTGTATGCAAAGAACTTCAGAAGACCTTGGGGTTTTAATGAAGGACTCCTGATAAAGCACAAAATAGACAACAAACAAAATGTAAGATGATTGGTTGCTTCAGCCTTCACTTCACTTTACTTCAAAGTGAATAAGTACTTCAGACCGTGAAAGCATGTTCCACCCCGCTGAAACAGTTCAAGTGAAGCCGTATAACTCTAAATCTTTACTCTCGTATGTGCATGTAAATTTATATGTCCAGCAGGGACTGCTGTGCAAAATGACATATAAATGTGGAAGAGTACAATCCTGATTTAGAGCCGTTTGAGGAGATGATACAGATGCCATCAACTAACCAGGAACAGGTGCAGAAACAACAAGAAGAGACTCTGAACATAACTCATGGTATAAAGTCTCCTCCAAAATGATTGGAAAGGCAAGGGAAATTCTTTAATTTTTTTTTCCTATGTCCTGAAGACTTTTAGGTGTGAGATCAGTAGATGAATATGAGAATAAAGATCAGAATTCCAGCTTTAATTCCCTGATGTGAGTATCTAGATATGTTAAACAGTCATTGAGTGAGCAAAGGTTTTGGAACAGACAGTCAAAAAGTGATTGAAACCTACAGTATAACGCTCGGTTTGCTTTCACTCGCTTGCAATGACTGCATCTGCTTTGTTTTTTTTCCTTCGGGGGGGGGGGGGGGGGGGTTCTCCCTTTTTGTCTTTTTTCAGTTTTGGCCAAAACTTCTAAAACCTTCTACTTTTTTCCCCTCTGATGAAGTCCTTTGTTGTGTTGGCAGAGTGTTTTAAGTCATTGTCTTGCTGCATGGGGGGGACACCCAACATTAATGTGCATGGATTCAAAGTAGGATGTTCAGTACTCAGGTATCTACATACTTTTGATACTTTTGTAAGTCATGTGGGACATCTAACCCCGTCGTCACTCCAGGGCACTCTGGAGACAAATGAGGTTACGTTGTGATTGGTCATGTTTCACTCTGACGAGGATTTACGTAGCTAATAACTTACTAAACCATTTTTGTCCTAACAATTCCCACTACAGTTCTAGTTTTGTAGATGTTTTCTGAATGCGAACTGTTTAGTTAAACCTTTAGGCTGATTGCATGACAATGACTCATAATCATGTAAAGGTTTCTTGTGGGTTCAAAACCATGCTAGTAGGTGGATTGGCCATGATCCAGGGTGGATCCCACTTCGCATCCAGTGTATCTTGGATAGCCTCCTGATATCCACTCAGACCATGACCAAGATAAAGTGCTTAATGAAGATGAACGAATGAATTACTTCAAATATGGACTTAAGACTTTATATTATAAAATTACAATTTTAACTTAAAACTGGTCTCCGGTTCTGGACTCATTTAACATCTTGTCATCTGACACAGAGTCTTAAAGGTCTGCCCAACATGAATCACAAAAAAGTGTGTCCAACTCTGAGAAACAGATGATGATAATGATTGCTAGTGAATTGTTTTTCTCTGTCTGTTTCTTTTTAAACTGACAGAGTCGGTTCTGATTTGTCTTATATGCTTGTCTCTTAATTTCCAGTGATGGTCTTTAATCCATCTCTCTGGCACACACACCCTTCTTATTACTACAAAATGGTGTTTTTCTCAAAAAATTTTCCCCAGATGCTAGACCATTGCCATGTATTGCACCTATTTCACTCTGAAACTTATGTAACTATAGTAAATTCTGCCCTAGGCTTTTACAAGAGAGAGATTCTAATTAGTGAACAAGCTAATGGTGTGTAGTTGCATGGTTAGAAAAGTGGAAATTAAGCTTGAGGGTTAAAATGCCTCGTGCTGGATTTGAATAATCAGATGTTTTGTACGCTTGAGGCTTAAATAGTTCTAAGAGGGGAATCCGAACAAAAAATGCCTTGTTGGAGTAATTGGCTTCTTTGGAAGACTTCATGAGAATCTTGCAGATGCTGATTAAAAAGCCTCCCAAACACAACACGGACTTTTGGTTTAGTTGGACGTATGACATTTGAACTCAACACCGTCACTTCACTGTAATACCATTCAGCCAGGACTTGTTATGATTCAATTTCGATGAAATATACACCATTATGAGCAACTATAACCCTGTTTAGAAGTCTCCCCAAACAAACTAAAGCTATTATTAAAACTGGATTTCGAGAACCTGGGAGTGCTTAGTGGAAAACACAACTCCGTTCCACTTCAACTTCACTAATCATAGCTGACGTCAGGGGCGGGGTAATGCTGTCTCTGTGCCGGCGTGTCACATTTTATTTCCAGAATATCAGACAACCCGTATAAACTCAGTGACATAGCATTATTTATGCAAATGTCAGATTTCAGACGTTCTCCCAGACACCACTGTATTTCACAAACAAATAAATGGTCGGAAAACATTGACTCGCTCAGTGTTTGGATTCGTTATCATGGAGCATCCTGCTCTCCTAAAGTCAGGCAAATAATTTTCACCCCCCCAGTGCCAGGGTTTGCATTAAGTAGTTTGTCCTAGATTTGTTAGGAGCAATGAATTTGCACTAAAATAGTGCTGGTTATTCCAGGCCAGTGTTCAGTTGCTTTAAATCTGTGCTCACCGTACCGATTGAACGTCATGCTCAGATTGAATAAGTGCTCCGGTACATGCTCTGACTAAATCCCAGGTTTTCTCTGAGTGTGTCTTGTGCTGTTTTCTTGTGTTTCCCAGGCACGGCCAGAGGATTATTCCAGAGATTTTCTAGCCCACCAGACGCCCATTTCTTTCCACAAACACTGGAATATTGACCCAGTCGCAGTGTTTCACAAGTGGCTAATTGACGATGTGTCTGGCTCCAGTACAGAAAGACTCAGAAAAGTTTCTAAAGAAGAGTTATAGCAAACAGACACTATTTTGTGTCTGAGACATTGACAGGTAAATGATGAAATACTTCACTCTGGTTTTAAAGACAAGAAATAGAATGACCATGCTACTCATTCCGAGCAAGAACTTCATGTGTGACGGGAAGAATGCGTGAAGTCTAAACTTTGAGTACACCTACGGTAGTTTATTGTTTCTTTGTTCATGCAGCTGTCAGTACCAACGTGCGTTAAATTCTAACCCGATTCATTTTACACTGTAACAGTCGGCCTTATTTATCAAGCTGGGTACTAAAAAATGTATCCGCCAATTGTCAATAAAAAGCATTCACATGAGAAATGTGGAATTAATTAAAATCTGGTTACTTTGGGTGGAAAAAATCTTTTTTTTAGCTTACAAAACCAGTAATACAATTTACTAAAACTTTACTAAAAGACCGATAAATGGGGTCCACTGTTTGTGGCATTAATTTAAAACAAGCTCTACATTTCACCAAAACTCCCTTAGAAGCTATACTGCCTTTTTTTTTTTTTTTTTTTAATCAGTTTTTCCAGACTTTTCTCTGAGATATCCTGGCGTGTCTCTTTGCAGGACGTCTTTGGACGCCTTTGTGTCTCATTCCAGCTTCTCTTAGAACGGCTTGATTGGAAAGTTCAGGATTGGGCAGGCCAGTCCATTACAGAAAGCACTGCCTCCTTCCTCCTTCCTCTCCAGATATCTCTTAAACAGCTTCGAGGTGTGTGCGGAGTCTCCGAGAGTCACTGAGAGTTTATTAAAAAAAATAATAATAATAATAAATATGAAGAAATGTTTTTAAGAAGGCAAGGTGCTGACAGACTTTTGACAGGAAATGCGTGCAAGAGATATTTATCATGTTGGTCGTAATTTGCCAAAAACATTTTTTTTTTTTGACGTTTTCTTTCTCCTGATGCTGTGTATTATGTTGCTTATAAAACTGCCATTGTTTAAAAACAATCTCTGTGCCATTATTTCATCAACTGGATAACGAAATGCTTTCATTTTATTGCCAGGGCACTGTCACAACACCTGCATAAAACAGGGTTTGTTTTATTTAAAGTACTTGTATATGAAGGTAACGTGGTGGGTGCCGTATGCGTATACGTTTCTATGCAGTTGAAACCGATTCAAAAGTTCCAGATTCAAAATGTTCAATGATAATGCGTGAGTCATATGCACATATTTTCATACATCATTCCAGGTGCTTAAACATGTCCTTGTTAAAATGTTTAATGAAATCCATGTGTCAGTGTTTTTGTAGCCTGTTTTAAAAGCACAGCTGGAGTTTAAAGGGATTTTAGTAACCCTACTGACAGTTTAAAATACTCCAAAAGAGATTAATTGAGGAAGAAGAGCTCTTGATGTTTTTTTTTTTGTTTTTTTTTTTTAAAGCAGAGGATAAAAGTGAGGATAAAAGGGAGCACTTAACACCAGAAAATAAATGCCCTTCAAATATGAAAGTCGTATTTTGGCATGAACCTCCATTTCCTATGACCTTATAGCGGAAAATATTCCACACGAGGTGCACATGAATACTCAATGGTGCTTATTCAATCACTCATGAACGTTCCATCTCAAATAACCCAGTTATTTGTATCATCCCTCCATACAAAGTTGGAAACACAGTTTCGTTTTCTCACATCTACTGGGGAAATGGGGTTTAAAACTCGCACGCTTTGGATATGCCGTTTGTAAGTAATTCAGAAGTCTTGTGGGCAGAATCGTTCCCGCAATCATACAAATTCCTGCGTACTAACTTCCAGCCAGACTCCCATGTACACTTAGAAGTTTCTATCACCAGAAAATATATATATATATCACATATAAAAAATACATTTCAATATATGATTTGATCTATGAAAAATACGTAGTCACAGTTAATGAGATCAAAAATAAAAACCATACCGTATGATTGAACTCTTTAAGATACAATAAATGTAAAAACGGTGATTTCACAAAAAATAAATACATTAATCAATTAATGACAATAATGACAATAATAATAATAATAATAATAATAATAATAATAATGTTAACTTGAGAAGTTGGAAGCCGCACCATCTTCACATGACCTGATAGTTACAGATAGATTCTTTCCACTGAACAAGAGCCTGTGTCTAATCTCAAGACAATTGTGTGCTGCTTTTTTTTTTAACCAACAAAAGGGCTTGTTCTCAGGCAGCAGAAAATTGAAAAACATTGCACGACAAACTAGTGCTCCAAGGAAGAAGCAACAATTTTACTGCCATTTGCAACATACTAAGCGAGTTCATTGTGCGTTTATTGTCTATAGCAAGAATATTGCTTGATTTCACTGCACAAATGTGTAATCAAGGTGGCTGTTTCACACATAGCGCTTGTCCTTGGAAATGAATGTGACCTGGCAAAATAAACGGCGCGCAGAATATGCCGCATCAAGAGACTAAACAAGCTATGATCACCAGAACAGCAGAACATTTTGAATGGACCCTAACAGAGCTTGTTCTAAGTTACCTTCATTTGTATAACATCTCCATGCAACTTCACATCAACACATAGACATTTGACAGAATATTATACAGGTCCACCTGGAAACCTGCCGGTCAGAGATGTTTTTGCTCTGACCTGAGCCCTAGGAAATATCCCTTTTAAATTTCCAGGTTCATTAAAGGTACTCAAAATGCAAAGTATGATGGTGAGCAGCACTGTGCGCTTGTGGGATTTAAATGAATGATTGAATTAATGAATGATTTGGCTATTTATCAAATAATGGATTCGAAACTGATACAAATTCATTTTTGATTACATGGTGAGGTTCACAGGGCATCTGGTTGAGACTAGAGGTGTGCTCCAGGACAGGATATAAAAAAAAAAAAAAAATCATGGAAGCAGGTAGTTTTTACTTTCCTGCAACTGTGAGCGAGCAACTCGCTGGGTTAAGAAGGACCATGTGCATTACCATGGATTCAATACATCCACAAATTAGGCTTAAGTTATGTTACTAATTTGTTTATCATTTGGGAAACAGAACCAGCCAAATTTGTTAGAAGGTTTTGTGGGCGACGAGCAAATAAATAAAAATAATCACTCAACTGGAGTGATGTAGCTGAAGTTGAGGAACTGTCAGAGCCAACATCTGTACACCATGCTGACAATGCTGATGTTTCTTCCTCTGTTTTTTTTTCTTTTTCTTTAATAAAAATAAAGAAAAATGTACATCAAAAAAACCTTCTGGTTTATGCCGCTCTCGCTATGTGTTTAAATCGGAATTCAGATTTGGATATTTGGAGCATTAACACACATAAAGTAAAGATACAGGCAGTGGCATTGCATTACAGTCCGACTGCACATGTACTGTACAGAGAAATTTATATTGCTCGCCTATAATGCCTTAGGATTTGACTTCGGATAAGTTAAAAACATGTTCTTAGTGCTCTTCGTGTTCTTCTGTTGTTCTTGTTATACAATGAAGACTTGGATTTGAGATGAGACTGAACAGAATGAGACAATGGATCATAATCTAATTTCATTTCATTTTGTGATATTTGTGATATTTCATTTTGCTGGGTTTCACCCGTGAAGACTGTATTTCTTGTTAAAAAAAAAAAAAAAAAGGATAAACCAACATGAAGACCAGAGAGCTGACTTTGGGAGAACAACAAAGCATTTTGAAGCAGAGAAAAAAAGGAAACTGGATCAGAGCCATCGTGCAAGCATTCGGCACAGCCAGTACAAGAGTTTGGAATGTCCGGAAGAAAAGAAAAGAACTCACTGATGTACTAACAACCAGACGCTGAGCAGGCTATCTGAGTAAAACAGCAGCAGTTGATGACATGAGCAGATGTGAGAGCTGTGAAGAAAAAACCCAAAACAACAGTAAGTGACATCATTATTAACCACAGGGCAGAAAAAGAACATTTGGTATCGTCAATTCCGTCACAGGCTTGATGCTTTTGCTCACCTAAAATTGGATGGTTTGCCACCAAAGGTCCCGTGTTGTTTGGCACACCTAGATAGATATCAGGAAATGAAATTCTTTTCTGTTGTCTCTTATTCATCTTTTGATCTAAATGTCTTCCATATATTCAATAGAATTGTCCTGAATGTTCCATTACTTTCAGAGAGGACAATAAAGGGATATTGCGTTACATCTACTGTAGGTACCCTTAACTGGCATAATTTACTTATTTTTTTATTTATAAGTCAACATAAATGAATAAACATTTTACGAAGTTAAAAATTTTAATTCTGTCAAAAACTTACAGATATGGGCCCCAAGTATAAATATTGGAACTTGTTTCCTCCTTTTTTTTTGGTCAGTTAATAAACACGAATATGTTGGTCATTATGGCTATAATTTTACTTAGTAATGATGTAAACATCATAACACTTACTAAATGTTGTTTGTTTGGGTTTTTTTAGTAATGTTAATGATTTTGTATTAATGCTGAAATTCATGGCTTGTGAAATATTAATGTGTCAAGTAATAGATGTTAATGGAGCCTTAATATAAAGCATTACAGATGTTTGACTTTTAAACTTAGGGCTGGAACTTCAGCACAAGCTGGGCACAAGCACATTGTTTATACGGTAATGCTCGGTATGAAAGGGAATTACTGGATGTGCTCGCATTTCTAAATAACGGTATCGATCATAGTTTCAACCTGTATATTGAGTCCCAGAAACTAAGCCTTGCTCATTACGTAGGCAGTCACTGTATCCATACTGAGACTCAGGCGTAGTCGAATCTTTACACCCCTAAGCTCCTCACTTCCACTCTCATATCTCACATCCTATTTTAAGAAGCAGCCTGCTGAGATTTTGGACTGAAGTAGTGCTTTGTGAAATTCAGATATGGCTTCACTGCCCTGAGTGCACTGGGCACTTTTAATGACCGGAATTTCATTACCTGGCATTACTTTTGAGCTTACACACACATTTAGGGATTCTCAGGATAATCTTCAAATTCAGTTTATCATGAATTCCATTTATTTTCGTACATAGCGTACATTAATGCATAAAGTACTTAAGCTATGATTTTCCAAGGTGAAAAAAAATTATATACATTGGTACGAAGGAGAGAAGAAGGACGTGTTTAAAAAAAAAAAAAAAAAAAAAAAAAACTGCTGTTCATACTGCATCAAAGGGCAGTGTAAGACACTTGAAGGAAAGCGTTATCTGTCCTCTTCTACATACATGAGTTCACAGATGCACATTCTTAACTAGCGTCGCTGGGATCCAAAAAGATTGCTGTGGCGGCATCAGGATTCGAGCTCACGATCTTCTGACAGTCGGCAGTACACAGTATCGATGTCTTTTTCTCTGTAAATGGCAAGGAGGGCTCAAATCTGCTTGACCTTTTATACCACTCCTAACGACACGTAACACTGCCCTCGTGGATAAAATATAAAAATAATGTCTTCTTTTTTTTTTTTAACGTGATGAATTGTGAAACATCTAAGAAAATCTTATGTCTAAATAAATCTGTAAACATCTATTAACAACCCCTTATCTATAAGCAACCCCTTATTTTAATTAAAAGCAGCCATAGATTACTTCTAGAGAGACCCTAGAGAGACCATCACCATTTCTTTCAATAAGGGACATATAAGAGACATGTTGTCTGCTTTATATTATTGGGGGGGTGAGCTGAGTTAAAATAAACACAATCAATTTAGAATATCAGTGAGTTAAAAGGCTCTTTGTTAAATTCAAATTAATGAGTAATATTTCATCTTCCCTGCACATGAAAAGCCCTCATTCATTTCCTTAATATCAAACTAACTGGTCTTTTGGCGATTGTCCATAATGAATGTTAGTGATGTGTCCATAATGAAGTAGTAGTGATGAACATTATGTTGTTTTTATCTGAATATGCTTCATCTTCTGATTAATTGTAAAGTCTTTCTGTATTGTTTCTTTAGTAGATTTTGACCACATGTGTTTCATTTTGAAGACAGAGATTGTCTGGTCATAACCCTATGTCCATAATCCATAACCCTATATCAAGGATAATCAACATACAGTGCATGGTCCATTACTGACAGTGTATTTTAGATGGATTTTGTTTTTCCCACAAAATTCTCTTTGAACCAGTCTTGTGAAGTTCAGATAAAGGATTGAATTGTATTTATGTCCCTTTTATATCTGCCAAGAGAGGATTTTATTGTAATTATGTACTTTTTATTTGGAGGTGGAAATGAAGAAAAAAAAAAAAAAAAAAAACCACTGATAAGTAAAACGTTTGATTGTTCAGAGTAATGTTTTTTTTTTTGTAAGATTAAATTCTGAAAGTTTTAAGCTGAAAACTTTAGCAACTGAAAACATCCTGTTTATACAGTAATGAAATGAAAATTGCATTCCCTGCTATAAGATCGCAACAAACTAATTATAGGATTATTTAACATATTTCTAGACATTCCTTTAATTTATTTCAAGATTGCAATATTCTCTTAAAAATGTCATTTTTAACCATTCATTTTCTAGAAAGAAACAAGCTTACCTGCCATTAGAATAAGAAAATATAAAGCTTGAAATGAGTAAAAAATAAATAAATAAAAGGCTGAATAATATTATGTTTAATTTGTAATTATCACATGATGACATATTCAATAAACTTGCCCATATTCAAGATTTTTTTCTTTTCCAAAGATATAATTGTTGCATCTAAATATACTATATTAAATAGATGCTGTATTTACTGGATTTCAAATCATTTACTGGAGTTATGCCTTAGGAAAGAAAGCTAAGTGGTGTTTTAGATTCAGCTTAGTAGACAAGTTGTTAGAGAGCAGCATTCGACTCTGCAGACTAGCCTTCAACCAATGATTGGGAGATTTTAGCTCACATAATGTTTTGCTACAACATGTTATGCTTGCGATTGATTTATCTTAATCAGAATTATGGACTACTCTACTGGCATTGACAGCACTTATGAACAACCACAACAGACTTTAAATAAAAATTTCATTTCAATTATATAAAGGACCCTCATGTGTAATCTCATTTACACTGAAATTTGGTAGGATTTTTACCCAAAGCACCTTACGGGAGAGCTATAGCATTAGTGGCACACAAGTGGCTCTGTGGCGGTCCTTGGAACCTACAGTACCAGAACATTACCTGTTGACATACGTACGCTCGATGTCAGCTATGATCTAATAAATTAGAAACAATTAAACAGCACATTTCAACTTAGGTTCGGTTCTGTAAAATGTCAAGTAGCGGCACTGGGTGTAAAAGTGTCTGTAATTTCTATGCAAGCGTATTCTGCATGGCTGTGCATAAAGCAGTCTGTTTGCAAAGTGATAAAAATGTTGTTTTGGTTCTGTAAGGCAGCACACAAAAAGGCTATGAAGATAAATTGCAGAATGTCAGCCTTAAATGAAAATACATTTCTACTCAGAAACCTATATTGAAATGTTTGTTTCTGTTCAGCAAATATGGGCTTGGGTTGGTGCTGTATTAATCCTGTAAGAATTTAGCATCTGTCTGCTGTACCGACAACACAGAGAGACACTTACAATGGCATTTAATGTGAGTTACAATGACATTTAAAAAGAGAAAATTCTGCAGTTAGCTTTGCAGACTCTGGAAACAAATGCCAGAATGCAACGCCATCATATGATGCAGTTGTATTGATTTATGGCAGAAACTTGGCTTGGCTAGTCAGCAGTCACCATCATGTTAAGCGTGATGGTGTTGATAGCATTATTAAAATGAAACTTAAAGCATTGGAAGCTAAGGTGGCAGGAGGTGAGAGAGCTGGAGAGACTAAAAGGCGAACACACTGCTGCATTGCTCTCTGTAGGTAGAGATGATTTCAAATTGTACCACTATCAGTAGGCAGTTTAATGGCATTGTGGTTAGTTTAGCAGAAACTGTGTAAAAACTCAATCTTGGATGCTACTAAAGATCACATGGATTTTCCTTTTAAGGATGAACCTCGTTTAAGGAACTACAGTTGCTGTAACTTTAGTATGGTGTACACAGGAGCTGGTTTAATTTAAAATTTTAAACAAATTCTAAGATACAGCATTCCATATTTGAATTATTCTTCGGTTCAGTTTGGTATATACACGAGGTTGGAATGCACCCTGGATGAGATGGTAGTCCATTACTGGACCAGTTTGGTGCATAAGGTATTTAATTAGTGGTCTTGAGATTTGTCATTTTGTATCACAGCTGTCCAAGCGTCTGCATCTGTTTCACAAAATGCTTTCATTCAAATCGAGAGGCTAAGGTAGGAGCAAAACCAAACCTGATTTCTGAAAAATGCAGGTGCGTTAAGCAAAACAAATCATACCAAGAACTCATTTTTAATTCAGAGTCTGGTTATAAACAACACACATGGCGGTGTCAAATAAGATAATATAATGTTTAATATTGAAAGGCATATATGATATTGAGAGTTGTTTAGGCACTACTTAAAGATGAAGCATTGTAATTATTTATTAATAAGTTGATTATGCTGAATAATTCATCACAAGACACAGCATTATTTTCAGATACTCTGTGTTTACTGAACTGTTTTTCAGAGTGCAGAGTTTTTATTTTATTAGAAAAAAAAGGGCGGAAAAATCTAAAACATGAACCAGAAACAGAAATAGGGACAGGCATAAGGTCAGGCGATATGCAAAAACAAAACAAAGTGTACTGCATGGATCAAGTTTCGTGAAGGCCTTGGCTGATTGGAGCTGTTTCTCTGGCTGAAGCAACCTGTAGGAGAGGGTAAGGATAATTCCTTCCATTGGTGAAGCTCGCCCACGTTTTTCTGTGAAGCGGAGAGGTGGAAGGATGCTGGAAGGCATCCTGGATGTTGTTCTCTATGACTTGTCTTTTGAATGAGGGACAGAAGGTAGATGTGATTACTGAGGTGTGTGGTGACAGAGAGTGGATCTACGGAACAATCAGAGAGTCTATGGATTAGTAGGCTGCTGGCCTTACTGAACACTTCAAGGAAATCTTGATATAATTCAGGGATTGGGGTTGTGACTGGAATGTTGGGGCTCTCCACAACGATGGATGTGACTATGAGATGTTGTAGGTGCAGAGAGTAGCAAAAGCATTTTTCTGAGCACTTGGTGATTTCCTTGTCCTGCCAGGAAATCTGAGGATCATGGAGAATCCAGGGAAGTGCTTTATCTGAACGTTTGGGGGAATTATTTGTGTGACAACACCTGAGATAGATTCATCGTGATAGTGGGTAGGTAGGGATGTGACAGGGATGTGGTAGTTCTCACAGCCAGACAGGAGGAAGTAGGGTTTCTGGAATTGGACCCTGTACCACAAAGGGATTGTGAGTGCTGAAATAAAAACACAGGCCCGCCTTCCTCCACTTCTTGTGTTCAGCAAGGCTTAGTTTGTCTTGTCCAAGGGTCCTCCATTATGGTTCAGGGTGCTCTGTTATGGACGCGGGACTGGCTGCTCTCCGGTAAGCTTAACGATTTTGGATGAGGCTGTGAAGGCAGATGGCCAAGTCTATGAGTGAATCTAGGGACACTTTGTCGTCTTGGCAGGCCAGCTCTGTGAGCACTTCTGGGTTATATCCTTTTCAGGAAGCAGGCTTCAGTACAGGTTCATTCCATCCACTTCCTGCTGCAATTATATGGAACTCTAGAGCACATTCCTCTGCACTTATTTTTCCTTGCATGATGGCTAGCAGCTGTTGGATATTAAGCATCTTCTTGCCCTCTGGGGTATGGTCTAAGGCTCTATGAAATAGTTTGACAGGAGTTCACCATCTTGCTCCCCCGCGACTGTAGGCCATTTGAGAGCTTTTCCATTGAGCAGACTAGGGAACTGCACTACCTTTATTGATTGGAGGCACACAGAGTACTAGAAGAAGCTTTGCAAAATTTGTTGGGATAGGAAATGAGTATGATGGGACAAAAAGGCTTGGGAGATTGCCTTGGTGAGCAGATTAATTCTGACATCAAGCTCATCCAGTCTATGCTATTGTTCTCCAACGAGCTTTACCTGGGCTGCCTTGGCATTTTGCCAGCTTGTCTCTCCTGCTGCATTCATGGAGATGGTGAAGTAATCTGTCAGGTACAGTCTGGAGGTGGATGCAAATGCAAGATTAAGATTTTATTAGAAACGTGAGGGCGGAGATATATCCAAAACATGAACCAAAATCAGAATCAGGGACAGGCAGAAGGTCAGGCTATGTGCAAACAAGTGTAGAGTTGGGAACTGCAGCCGTGGTATGTTCTGGGAAGTGGGGTCTGGAGCAGATAAACAGATAAAAGCAGTACAGGATACACATCTGTCCTTTTGATCATTGAAAATATCTCATGTGAGTTAATGGAGCTGTTATATCAAAGGGCACGCATGTAAGTTGGACCAATAAAGTAGTTGCAGTTAATGTGCTCAATGTGGAAAACCCCAGTAAGGGGCAGTAAATACATTGGTGTGTGTACAGTAGTATGCCAGATATGTACTGT
>JAOVYU010116062.1:0-13854 GCA_025674565.1 Synodontis membranacea
TAAAAACTCTGCCAAATCAGACGTGCGGACAAAAAGATCCGCTGTGGCGACCCCTAGTTGGGAATAGCTGAAATGAGAAGGAAGGAGGAGGTGTAATAATATTACAACAATAAGTCATTAATGATCATTATAATGAGTGGAAATATCTACAATTTTCATCTTATTCCTCTTTAAGAAAATAAAAAAAAAAATTTTATACAGCATGACTTTGATCATTTAAAAAAATATATAGTTGTACTTAATGTTGTAGAACAGGTACAAAAACAAGTTGCATTTATTACAGCACGTCATTATTGATTATTATAATTAGTGGAAATATCTGCAATTTTCATCTTACTCCTCTTATAGCAAAAAAGTTAAAACAATTTATTACAGCATGACTGATCATTTTTAAATTTTTTTATAGTTGTGTTTAATGTTGTAGAACAGATAAAAAACAAGTTAATTTGTGTAATCATATATGTATTCTGAGTGTCCACTTTATTAGGAACACATACACATGTATTTTTGTTTAGTTGTCTAATCAGCCAATCATGTGGCAGCAGAGCAGTTCATGAAATCCTCGGTCGAGAGCTTCGGTTCAGGTCAAACATTTTTTCTTCCAGGTATTTTATTGAATTTTTCATTTTGAACAAAGTAAAAACAAAGCGACAATAAAGACATACATCAGGAGAACAATAACCTCTCTTTGCAAACAACAACAAAACAACACAAGACAATTTGGCGCGTGTCACAAAGCACATACACACACACAGGAGATCTAGTTTAAGGTTACATTTGAAAAGGAAAAGACACAGTACTATATTAAAGCAAGATTAGAGTATCAGTCAGCAGATTGTGATCCATACCTGTCTAAGTATTCACTGAGATGCCATCTGAGTACTAGATCCTTAGTATCAGCAGGTAAGTGGTCTAAAACCGGTTGCCGTATTTTAAAACAAACAAACAAAAAAAATCCATAATTCCCTTTGATTACCGCAGAAATGTTCTCCATAAGGAGTATCTTTAAAATCTCACTATACCATTACGATACACTTTCTCTTTAATCCACTGATATAAGATGCATCGCCTAGCCAGTAAAAGAAGCTTCGTTATAAGAGTCTGTTTTCCAACGTTAAGACCAAGTTTCTCTGTAGACAGTCCTAGCAGATACGGTCCAGGTTGCATGCCAACGTCTATTTTTAAAAATGAAGGCGAGTTCCTTTCTTTATGTTCTTCCAAAATGTAAAAGCCGTTGTTGATGAGAATGATCAGAGGAGAATGACCGGACTGATCTGAGCTGAGTCTAGAGTAACTCACTAAATAAATCACTCTTTACAGCCGTGGTGAGCAGAAAAGCATCTCATCAAAGTGCATCATATCAGACCTTCAAATGTATGAAGGTGGCTACAGCAGTAGAAGATTAACTCCTCATGGGCACTCGATACTGGATGAAACTGGATAGTTTGGGGGGCGTCTGTACTCATGGTTCCTGTTCTTTTTTTAATAAACAGACTGTCGTGTGTGAAAATCCCAGATCAGCAGGTTCTGAAATACCCGAACCAGCCCATCTGTTACTAACAACCACGCCACGGTTAAAGTCACAGAGATCGCATTTTTTCCCCCATCCCGGTGTTTGATGTGAACTGAAGCTCTTGACCTGCATCTGCACGATTTTATGAATTGCACTGCGAAGACATGATTGGCTGATTAGTGTGCGTGTTCCTAATAAAGTGGAAGGCGAGTCGATACAACACTTGCAAACAGTCGTCCCGTCATCGTGGCAATCTTACCACGTAAATGAGGGAAAATATGCGAAATCTGTATCTCTGCGTTCCTTCGATGACGGCCTTGTAAGATGTTTATAAAATTTACCAGAATGCACAGCAGGATAGAATTTAATATTTTGTTAATTAAAACAGGAAAGGCAACGTAGAACATATAATAAAAAATATTCAGAAATTCAGTGAGTGAGATTGAGTTCAATCTGAGTTCAGTGAGACATTTTCCTCGAATAATGTGTAAATTATTGCTTGGTGTTAATTTTGTTAATTGTTGCTTCTTGTTGTGAATGTGTGCGAAAGCGCTTTTTAAAAGATGAATGAATAAATGCATTTCTAAGTGTTCTCCATGCACATCATACCTGATACCGATGTGGCTGCGAGTCAGTATCCGCTTACAGTAAAACACCTCGGATGACGTGCGCGAGTGATTTGTGATTCTGTACGGAGTGTGTCATTCTTGTGTTTTTGCCGTCTCAGAGGAGGATCTACAGCACCGCCATGCACGTGCCCACCGAGCTGGGGAAGATTATGGACGCCGAGACGTTTGAGAAGTCACGCCTGTACCAGCTGGACAAGAGCAACTTCGGTTTCTGGTCTGGACTTTACTCTGAGAGCGAGGGAACGGTGAGCGGGTGCACGAACACCACGCACTCAGGGTGTAGACGTTACCTCCAGCACTAAGCTTAAAATATGATCCGTGCAAAATAGAGAAGAGGAGTAATGTGGAAGGAATGAAACGCTTGGTGACTTGTTGTCGCAGAAAAATGACAACAGTATGGAAGTATTTTACGCATAACGGCAAGTGTGAGTGCAGTTTTCTTTTTAAGTAAACACTAAAGTCCTACGTCGTACTTTTTATCCATTTATAAGTACCTCGAATGTCCACGAAACAAGTTCCAGTTGTCACTTGTGTTAGAGCACAAGCTTTAAACGGCGGTTCCTCGAGTTAACTCGTCTGTCCTATAGGTGTTGCAGTGGCGGAATTCTCGCTTTCCACATTTCCACCAACAGGGAGCAGGTTCCGTTCTGGTTCACGCACTAAAATTTGGTGCATTTCAACCCAAACTAAAATTAAAAAAAAAAGCTGGTTTATCCGGCGTGAACTGTAATGACATCAGTGGGCGTGGCATTAGTTTGGATTAGGGATTACAGTGTCTCCGGTCAGAACTGGTAGAAACATGGGCTGGTTTGCTAACTGGCACCAAAGTTCAATGAATCCTGAACCTGTTCCCTGTTGTTGGAAAAGTGTTACAAATGGAGACTCCTTCCATAAATCCTTAATAAACTTTTTCAGACAGAAAGCTTCATCATTCTCAAGGTTCAATATATCATTCATTCTTTGTTAAATAGGAAGACTGTTTATTCTGGTTACGTGGCGCGTCTGGTACACAAGTCCCAGTGTGTGCTGTTGCTATAGAAACAGTAATGTAATAAAGAAAGAAAGCTGTGCCGTGGAGCGTTTCTTATGGTTGATTTTTGGGAATCCAGCTTATTATGGATTTGTTTATCAGTTAAATGATTCGTTTTAGAGCTCAGGAAAGTTGGGTCTGTTCTGAAGAAGAACGTGTTCTCTATCAGGAGTAGAATTTGATTGGATGGCTTAATTATTATTATTTTTTACTCCAGCTCATCCTGCTTTTTGGAGGCATTCCGTTCCTCTGGAAGATCTCAGGAAGCCTGACCGGTCGCATCGGCTTCGGCCCGGAGTATGAGGTGCGTCTGGGCTCATCGCCTTTCAGTTATGTTTAAAAACATAAATAAATAAAAGATGCGTCAAATTGGCAGTGAAATCTAGAAAGAAATTTCCCCCACGGATCCGGAACACTGATGTAGTAAAACTTTTCTTTTTTTTTGGCTGCGTCAGATCTCCCAGTCGTTGGTCTTCTTGATGCTGGCAACGTTATTCAGCGCCTTCACAGGTCTGCCATGGAGCATCTACAGCACGTTTGTCATCGAGGAGAAGCATGGCTTTAACCAGCAGGTGAGGGGGGAAAAATAAAAACATCCAAAACGCTTTACTTGCAAAGATTAATTGGAAAAAATAAAGCCGTCAGTCCGGAGCAAAACACGACACAGGGTGTGATCTTACAGGAAAATAATCAAGCCAGAAGTTAACTGCTTCCCATTTAACAACACTTTTCCTTTTTCCACATCCATATTTTAGTTAATGTTTACTGTTAGTTACTGTATATTTAACTTTAACATTATAGCTATAAACTTTGGGAGAAAATGTACTTTGCATTTTGAGCACGTTGTCAAATTCTCTAATCGATTTTGTTTCCGCGTCCTCGTGCTTCTTTCTCCTCAGACGTTAGGCTTCTTCCTGAAAGATGCTCTGAAGAAGTTTGTGGTGACTCAGTGCATCCTGCTGCCCGTCACCTCGCTGCTCCTCTACATCATAAAGATCGGCGGAGATTATTTCTTCATCTACGCCTGGCTCTTCACACTCATCGTCTCTCTGGTTAGTGACCGTTTATTATATTATATTATATTATATAATCTGCATTCTGCTGTATAAACACAGTTATTTGTGCTGATGCTGTTTGTTTGCATTTCCATTTTACATTTATTCATTTGGCAGGTTTTTTTCCTCCCCTGAAACAACAGGCTGATTTCACACCTGCTTTTTTTTTTTTTTTTTTGCCTGCTAGTCTGTTTCAGAAATCTCTCCTGCCAAACGCTTTTGGATCACAGTGGAGCTTAAAAAGCTCGTCAGGAAAGCGCCAAGTGGCATCAAGCACTTTTTTTTTTTTGCCTCCTGTTGAGGCAAGTTAGAAAAAACAAACATGGAGTTTATTGGAACGCTGATTTGGAATGGAATGCGGGTTTGGAATGGAATGGAATGGAAACACCTCAAACATTGCTAAAAGTTTAGTTTTTCAGACGATTTGCTAAAAACATACATTACTGTGCAGAAGTCTTGAGCCCCTCCCCTCACCTCTCAGTTCTTTATATTTTACCGAGATAATGAGACAAAATATACAGTGACTTATTGCAACATGTGCAAACACATGCAAATACAGTTTATAACACAGAGAGTTTGCATAATCCTGACAAGTCAGTATTTGCTCCGGTAATGTGTTCCATCGTTTTTTGTTTTTTTTTCTTTCTTTTGAGGAACGCAGGAAGCCTGGAGAACTAGGCTTCAAGATCACAGTTAAAAAAAAAACCCCCAGTAAATTCTGGCTCTTTTGGAAGCAAAATATGAAGAACTAAGGGGTGGGGCAAGACTTTCGAAGAGTTGAGTTTGCATTTCGGTAGCATGACATGATATGAAGACACAATCGAAATCACCGTGTCGAGACGTTTCAGGTCGTGGAACTTCTTCGGCAAGTTTAATCGGAGTGACTGTTGCAAAAGGAGAAAACCCAGTTTTAATCTTATAACAGCAGAAACACAGACCATTCACAATTGTGCTTCTTTTTCAACCTTTGACCTTCTTATCAGTAACCCTGAGCCTTTAACCCTGAGCCATCACTGTAGGAACATGTTGTTAAGTCAAACAAGCAGCTAAAGTCCTTGAATTTCCAGCTAAAGTCATTTATTTGATCTACATTATTGATCATAATATAAATGTAATCATGAGAGCATACAGGGTTAGTTAGTTTGCTGAGTAGGTATATGTTGGGTGTTTTTTTTTTTCTTTTCTTTCTTTCTTTTTGCACAACAACTCCTGCCAGCACAGTCTCAAAGTTCAGACAGAGGCTTTGCCAGGATCTGAATTCTGAGCCTTAAACGCTGAGCCACTGCTGTCCTGTCATTCCCATTTCATTTCTTGGTACAATAAAATTGCTGCATTTAATCATTGTTCTTTAACATTACAGCACTGGAAATCCTGGCAACTGAACATGGCGACACAACAAATCTCCCCAAATTCACTTAATAACAAGAATAAGTTAGATTTTTGTTTCCCATTTGCCCCCCACTCTTAACTATGCATCACCTATAAAGGGCTAGATGTCATTGGTTGCCTTTATGAAAAGGTTCTCCATGATGGCCGAGCTTTATTAAAGTGTCTGTCTGTACCTGTACATGTACAAGCATACATGCTGATCAGACACCCATTTTATTTCCCTCTTCTCTCTACAATTTGCAGGTTCTGGTGACCATCTACGCCGACTACATCGCTCCGTTGTTTGATAAGTTCACCCCGCTGCCAGAAGGAGAGCTGAAGACGGACATCGAAACCATGGCCAAGTCCATCAGCTTCCCACTCACCAAGATCTACGTGGTAGAAGGTACTAGAACTCCTTAGAACTGTGAAAACATTACACGGCCGTGAATGTTAAAAGACACACTGGACCAATCGGCTCAGCTGTATTACACCGTGGAACTGCACGACGGTGTTCCCGGTTAATATTTGACACTGTTTAGACTTGTTTTTGTGCAAAAACATGTGTCCCATTTTGTCTTCCACCATCACTTCCCAGGCTCTAAAAGATCGTCACACAGCAACGCGTACTTCTACGGTTTCTTCAAGAACAAGCGCATTGTGCTGTTCGACACGCTGCTGGAAGATTACTCGCCTCTGAACAAGAAAAACGACGGCGAGTCCAGCACCGAACAGGACAGGAACGAGGAGACAGGAGACGAGACCAAACTCCAACCTAAGGTCAGTCCCCAAGAACTGATTACCAGCCCCTAGTCTGATTAACTGGCCCCTAGTCTGATTAACTGGCCCCTAGTCTGATTAACTGGCCCCTAGTCTGATTAACTGGCCCCTACTCTGATTAACTGGCCCCTAGTCTAATTAACTGACCCCTAGTCTGATTATCTGAAAACGATAAACCATAAATTTATACCACAGCGCTGTTTTATTCTTGAATCTGATTGGTCAGAAGGGCTTTTCTATGACTGGATTAATTTACACTAATAGCTTTTGCTTAATTAATTAAGAGGGTAATTACTCCCACCCCCACCCCTGTACAGTTCCAGCTGGTGTTGGATATCTTCTTTTCCCTTTATTAAGTAAAATGATAATTTAATGTTTACCCAGGTTGGCTTTGTTTGAAATTAAATTTGGTTTCAAAATCTAAAACACCTGTTTACGACAAATATGCAGAAATTTACCAACTCCAGAAGGGCCAAATACTATATGACGGCAGATAATACAGTTTACCAGATTTTGTTAAGACTTATAAATGGGTAAAAGTGGTGATTATTTCTGTAGTAACATGATGCCACATTAAACTTCTAAATAACGTTTATGTTGGAACGTTCTAGCACAAGAAGCAGGGCTGCAGTAACCCAGAGGTTCTGGCGGTTCTTGGCCATGAATTGGGACACTGGAAACTGGGCCACACGGTGAAGCACATCATCATCAGCCAGGTGAGCTGACCATTACGCACAGAGGACATCTGAGATTTTAAACTAACGTTAAACTGAGCTGGTGTCACTTCTTCGGTCTACAGCACGGCTGGAATGGTGAGAGTAATTCATGCTGCGTTAGTGATCCAAGGCTGTTCACTGAACACCTCCTGTCTGGCTAATTTAATCTAATGTTTCATGTCAGAGATATCATTTTCCGTTTCCTTTTCCTGCTTGGAACAGACACTGCAAACGTTAACAGCTAGACAACGATCCTTGACACGTTAGAGTTCAGGACACCGGCTGAGACTTGGACTTGTCTGGGCAGTTGAACACACACTGACTGTTTATATCCTGAATAAACCTGGGATTTATTTCCTTTCACAGCTGAACTCGTTCCTCTGCTTTTTCCTGTTCGCTGCTCTGATTGGTCGGAAAGAGCTCTTCATGGCCTTCGGCTTCCACGACAGTCAGCCGACTCTCATTGGGCTGCTGATCATCTTCCAGTTCATCTTCTCCCCCTACAACGAGGTACAGTGAGTCACTGACTCGCCGCAACTAGTAAAGAGATTGAGCGATAGATGCATGTGTGTAGTTTATGATTGCATGGACTGTGTTTCTTAAAAAGACTTGCCATTCAGTAATAACTAAATAAACATAATAATTGGCAGATATTTACGGTACAAGGGGAATAAAACACTTGGCCATGCTGATATGTCACATCTCTTCCGCACAACGCCAATTTATCGCTGATTATTTTCCTGTAACAGCACAAGAATTTTATTCCTTACTTATTAAATAATAACCTACAGTATATTGTACCACCATGTTGCTGCTTATTTCATTTAGATAAAAAGTTCTGTTTAAATAAAAGTTGCGGTGTCTAGTAGAACTTTTGTCCGAATAAAATTATTCATTTTAATTATCAAGAGTTTTAGCTCCTTAAAATCAATATCATAGACGTTTCATATTCACGTCGAGCCATTTTGAAGAAATTATTTATACTTTTGGGAAGAAAAAGTATTGCTCGTTCTCAGAATTTCTATATAAATGCAATAAAATTTAATTTAAAAAGATTATAAAAAAAAAAAATTGTATTTGAAATTTGTTTCTATTGTATGTTTGTTTAAAAAAAAAAAAAAAAAGCATATGTTACATAAGAGAACGCTTTTCAACAACAACAACAAAAAAAAAACATGCTGAAGGCTCCTGGGATTTGTTCAAAAAAAAAAAAAAAAAGAAGCAATTGAGATGGTCAAAGTCTCCAGAAGAACTATAGAAGATTCTCCAGGATGCTCAGAAATAATTACCAGCGCATTTCCTTGTGCCAAAGATTACTATTTAATAAAAACTTCAAACGGACGTCATACTAAATATTGGCTTTGTTTCGTTTCTTACGGTCTGCTGCAGGTTGTAGTAATTTTTTTTTGTTACATTTAATTATTTTTAAGTCGTCTTCACAGCATTTCTCTGATGTGGATTTTGCACGGTACTTTATGTATGAGTTACAGTTCAGCACCTTCAGACGTGAATAATTGAATGTAATTTTTTTCTCTTTCCCTGCTTGTCAATTATATTTCACTTCTCCAGCTGCTGACGTTCTGCCTGACCGTGCTGAGTCGCAGGTTCGAGTTCCAGGCAGACGCTTTCGCACGAGCCATGGGCCGATCGACTGAGCTCTGCTCAGCACTCATCAAGCTAAACAAAGACAACCTGGGCTTTCCTGTGGCTGATTGGCTCTTCTCGATGTGGCACTATTCCCACCCTCCACTGCTGGAGCGACTCAGGGCCATCAAGGAAACAAAGAAACAAGACTGACAGTTCCACCAGGGGGCGCCGCATTCACCATCCGCCCCTCGCAGGAAAGGCCTGCGGAGGCCACTTCTGTCTGTCTGAAGAAAGAAAAAGTCTCTCTCTCTTAATATTTGTCTCTTATTCCCTTCAATTTTGAGGGTTTGATTTGCAAATTTTGTATCCGTTTTAATTAGTTGTCTGTAATTGGACTCGTATACAGGCTAATGCAGGGGTCTCCAAACCTGTCCAAAGGGCCAGTGTGGGTGCAGGTTTTCATTCTAACCAAGCAGAAGCCACAGCTGATTCCACTTGTATAATCAGTTGATCTTGACTTTCAATCGACTCAGGTGTGGCTTCTGCTCGGTTAGAATGAAAACCTGCACCCACGCTGGCCTTTTCTGGACAGGTTTGGAGACCCCTGGTCTAATGCATCAGCAGGAAGAGGACTCAAAAAAGATCATCCTTTTTTAAATTCACAAATGTCCTCTCCTTCTCAATTTACGTCCAAAATGATTCATTGTTTTCCATATTCTCAATATTGTAGCCTTGATTTTTGGTCCAGGAGAGAGACAGAATGAGGTAAAGCACCTCGTTGAACCTCATCAATGAAGAGGAACAACTTGCAAAAAAAAAAACAACACCTGGAATCTTTCTAGTTAAATGATTTCACTTTTGAATAATTCGAATCATTTGCTTTTCTTTAGAACTAAAAAAAAAAAAAAAAGAAGAAGAAGATTGTGACCAGATCTGTAAATACAGAGTTGATTTCTTTTTTTTTTTTTTAATTCAGAAAACTTAGAAAAATAAATAAAACATTTAAGAAATGTCGACAGGAGTTAGAAATCTGTTGAGATTTTTACAGTTTAGTTTCTTTTTATTTCGAGTGCCTCTAGCGTGTGGCTGAGTGTGCAGGAATGAGTGTGTATGTTTAAAAAAAAAAAAAAGAAAAAAAAAAAAGGGATGAAATTATCCAATCTCTCTTTCCCCCCCCCACCCATGTCTTCATTAGAAGAAATCCAAAGCGTTAACTTTACAGGGAAGCCGAGTTGCTTGTCGTCAACCAGCCTTAGTTTCTAAATAGATTTCGGTGTCGGATCACAGACGCTGCCTTGAGAAAAGGCTTTCGTTGTGGTGGATTAATGTTCAGAAGAGCATGGTGAAGCCGTAATCATGGAATTAAGCATGGAGGTAAGAAGACGAGGAGTTGGTGAGAAATTATCGGATGTGTCTCGGCATCTCAGGAGTTCCATATCGTGTATGCATAGTGCACTATGTAGTGTTTTCTCTAATGTCAAAGCCATTTCAGATTTGGCCGCCCCCATAAGCAAAGTTCGCCTTGGAAATCATCCCTTTCGACATTTACCGTGGTTGATGTGATGTTTGTGAACGTACCTGCTCATGAATAAAACCTTCACAGCAAATTCTGTCTTTCTGTTGTTATTAGTTTTAGTTCTACTAAAGTGAAATGGTCTTATATACGTGTTCTATGTAGTCCATAGACCTGCACACTGGCCACTTTATTAGGAACTAATGCTAAGTAGGACCACTTATGCTCACAGAGTAGCGTATGTTTTTTTGTGTGGCTTGGATATGGCTTCCATTTTGATCTGATTACGTCATATAGCAGATCATCCATGCTGTAAACCTCATGTTCTACAACACCACATCCCTAAGCTCCTCTATAATCAGAATCAGTATGTTCACACATTCAAGGAACTGGACTCCGTTTCTCCCATTGCTATGGATGTACTTAATAGAATAGACATATAAACAATAGACACAAGACAATAAAAACATGTATAGCATATTTACAGATGTACACGTGCACAAACAAAAGGACTATTGCGGAATGGTGTGGAGTGCAAAGATGCTGGTATAAATATGGAATGGGTATATATTCAGATTTGGTGACTAGGGAGGTCACTGCATCCCATCATCCTGCAAGAAGTAGCCATTATAAGATTATATAGATGGGATGCATGTGGTCAGCAGCAATATTCACCCTTCCATCAGCAAGTCGCAGGAGAAAAACGAGTCGTTACACCATGTGACATTTTTCCTTCAACTTCAACTATCCAGGTTTGTTGAGTCTGTGCCCACTGAAGCCTCGGCTACCTGCTCTTTCAAGCAATTGTTCCCAGGTCAGAATGGATCCTGGCTTCATTAATTATAGACATTACACATTTTGTTGATCTTATAAAAAAAATCTGGATTTTTATATATATTTTTTTTCCATGGCCAACTGAGCCATACTATACCTATACCTACAGTATATGCTGTCTATGTTCACGCTCCTTGGCAGGACTGACTCGTATATACCGATTAGACATAACATTATGACTACCTGCATAATATTGTGTTGGGGCAGCACCTTGCTCAGTGGTACCTTGCTGGTCATGGGATCCGAACCTGCAATCTTCCGATTAGAAGAGCATTTTTCTAACCGCTAGGCCACCATCTGCCCGTGTGTGCCCCAGGTAAGTGATGCACATGCACCCAGCAATCCATGTGATATATCAGACCAGGCTTCTTTCTTCCATTGCTCTGTGGTCCAGTTCTGATGCTCCTGTGCCCATTGTTGGTGCTTTCGGTGGTGTACAGGGGTCAGCATGGGCACACTGACTGGTCTGTGTCTATGCAGCCTCATACGCAACAAACTGTGATGCTCTGTGTATTCTGACACCTTTCTATCAAAACCAGCATTAACTTCTTCAACAATTTGAGCTACAGTAGCTTGTCTGTTGGATCAGATCACACGGGCCAGCCTTCGCTCCCTACATGCATCAATGAGCCTTGGCCGCCCATGACCCTGTCGCCGGTTCATCACTGTTCCTTCCTTGGGCCACTTTTGATAGATACTCACCACTGCAGACCGAGAACACCCCACAAGCATTACAGTTTTGGAGACCCAGTCATCTAGCCATCACAATTTGGCTCTTGTCAAACTCGCACAAATCCTCACACTTGCCCATTTTACCTATTTCAAACACATCAACTCTGAGGACAAAAAGTTCACTTGCTGCCTAATATATCCATCCACTAACAGGTGCCATGATGAGATCATCAGTGTTATTCACTTCACCTGTCAGTGCTCAGAATGTTATGCCTGATCAGTGTATATGGGTCATATGTCCTGGTTAAGTTTTGTCTCTTTTAAGCAATGTCGTTACTCTTGAGGTTGAATTGTAATTGAAAGTAAAAACCATCCTCTTTTCAATATCTGAGCAGTTCGTGACTCAAGAAACATGACAGGATCAGCTGCATGGAATTGTGATTATTTATTTATTTCTTTTTTAGGAGATAGATTAATACTTTATTGAACAAATTCTAAAAGAAGCCTCACAGCTCCAGAGTCCTGGTTTGATCCTGATCTCAGATCACTGTCTGTCTGGCTTTCCTCCGGGTTCTCTGGTTTCCTCCCAGGTGGACTGGCTATGCTAAATTGCCTCTAGGTGTGAATGAGTGTGTGTTTGTGAATTCCTGGGATCGGCTCCAGATCCATTGCCACTCTAACCAGGATAATGCATCACCATGAGTTTTAACTATACAGTAAACCCTTGTTTATCGCGGTTAATCCGTTCCAGACTCTACCGCGATAAGTGAATTTCCATGAAGTAGTATTTCCGCATAGTTAGAGCATAGAAAACCTGTTTACCACCTTCTAAATACGGTTTTTAACATTATTAGAGTCCTCTAGACATGAAATAACATCCAATTTTTTGGAAAAAAGTTAATAAAAAATAAAAAATACAAATAATTGACTCAAGACAACCGAGCACAACCCGTATTTTCACTGTCTCGATCAACTTTTTAATGAATATACTGTATTTCAAAAAAACGCGATAGAGTGAAGCCGCGAAATTCGAACCGTGAAGTGGCGAGGGACGACTGTATATAAATACTTTGACTGCAAATTGTATTTTATTTCTCAAAATGACTATAGATTAAATTATTATTATTGTTTTTTAATTTCCTCCTCAGTTCCTACTGTAAAAACTACAAAAACTGCAAAACTTTCTCTGCAACCCTTCTGTATACTTAATGCATTTATGCATTTCATAGACATTCGACCTATGACATATGACCTAGCAAATGTTGTGGCAAGTCAACACTTCAATTCAAAAATGAGGAACGGAGTCAAAAATATCGTTGAAGTATTTATTTGGCTCAGCAAAAGCAATACATGAACATGTGATCCTCTCTCAAGCAAAAAGCTCAGAGCGAAGACCCGAGCTTAGAAAAAATATCTCCCTTTATACTGAATGCATTCTGTACAGCCATGCTGCTCTGGGGGTGCCCGATCTCGCCTGTTCTCGGAAGCTAAGCAGGGGCGGGCCTGGTTAGTACCTGGATGGGAGACATCCAGAGAAGGCTGGGTGCTGTACAAAGACCCAGCCACAAGGGTGTATGCCTGTGTGCTGGTCCCAAGCCCGGATAAATGGGGAGGGTTGCGTCAGGAAGGGCATCCAGCGTAAAAACTCCGCCAAATCGGATGAGTGGACAAAAAGATCCGCTGTGGCGACCCCTAGTTGGGAATAGCCAAAATGGGAAGGAGGAGGATACTGAAAGCATTCTCTCCACATTATGTTAATCTGACTCCTCCCATGATTGCTTATAATTTGCTACACTTAGTTCCTGTTACCTTTTATCAGCTCTTTTTCCGGCTTTAGCTCCGCCACAATTAGATTTCGGCTATCCGGGAACAGAGTTAGAGGTCAATGACCCCAGCCAATTTTACATTAAGATGATGCATGAGTGTGAGTATGATCATGCATGAGTGTCTAGGTGTGAGTTTTGTCTGGTGCCATAGCCACGGGTTTAATGGTGGGGGAGCGCCAGCCGGCCAATACATGAGATGTGCATTATCGCCTAATGTTACACATACACTACCGTTCAAAAGTTTAGGGTCACTTAGGCTACGTTTACACTGCAGGTCTCGATGCCTAATTCTGATTTGTTGCCTATATCTGATTTTTTTGACCGTCTGTTT
>JAOVYU010116095.1:0-13851 GCA_025674565.1 Synodontis membranacea
TAAATTGAACGCTGTGAGAAATACATCTTCGCCAGTATCCAACTTAAAGCATGTACACAAACACAACTATAAAACCTCAGCAACAGCTTGTGAAATAGGCTATATTATTTCAATACAATTTTATTTATATAGCACTTTTAACAAAGGACATTGTCTCAAAGCAGCTTTACAGAAACATATAGATTCTGATTCTGAATGTATAAATCTCTAAATTTATCCTACCTACCTACCTACCTACCCAACCCACCTACCTACCTACCAAGAAAGCAAGCAAGCCTGAGGCAACTCCAGCAAGGAAAAACTCCCTGAGATGGCAAGAGGAAGAAACCTTGAGAGGAACCAGACTCAAAAGGGAACGCATCCTCATGTGGGTGACACCAGAGAGTGTAAATACAAATAAGATGGTAATGAACTGTGTACCTGGTAAAAACTACATTGTGTAGAACATAATTCACTATAGTTTAAAAAAAATTTCCAACTGAATAATGGAGGTTTGAGCATAAGAATGTTTGTGGTAATTTAAGTCCTAGAGGTAGACGTAGAGGTGTAGTGGCATAATGGCATTCTGAAGACACGATAGTGTCACTAAGAGAGGAGAGAAAGCCCAAGCAATAAATGCCTGTTTCAAAGAACTGACCTTTGTGTCGTGAAGAGATCTACAATCATCATCTTCACAGTCTAGGTGAATATTGAGGCTGTTCAAATGGGAACATCCTCAAAAGGAGTGAGTGTATGTCAGTAATGATAATTCCGACCAGAAGAAGGACATCAGGATGGATTAGACAGATCTGGAACACCGGAAGGGACAGCATCACTGGTATCTCAGGTAGCATGTGCAGCTCAACAGGGAGAGAGGGAAAGAGAGAGAGAGAGAGAGAGAGAGAGAGAGAGAGAGAGAGAGACTTGTTAGTTATACCCATTGTCGTGTAATGGTTAAGACCAGTGTATATTGTGTGCTGGGTGCATGCAGGAACTCCGGCTAGACTAGCAATGACAGCATAACTAAAAGGGAGAGCCAGAAGGTAGCACAGACATGAGGGAGCCCTGGGATATAAAGCAGCCAGCCACTCCACCATCAACAAACCTGAGTGAATGCTATCATCCAAATCAATGCATCCAAACATCCCAGTTATTCAAACCCTCTATGCCTGAGCACCCTCCAGATCTGCTCCTTTACCTAGTAAAAAGCTATTAACAAAAGGCTTGACTAAACAAATGTGTTTTTAGCCTAAGAGTGCTGTAGTCTTTAGCATTTGAGGTACGAACAAATAGCCTAAACCTTTTGATCTAAGTAAGCGTGGCAGATCATAAGGGACCAGAAGTTCATTCAGGTACTGTGGCACGAGACCATTCAGTGCTTTATAGGTCAGTAGTAGTATTTTAAAATCAACCCGAAATTTGATTGGGAGCCAATGAAGTGTATGTAAGATAGGGGTGATGTGCTCAAATTGTCTTGATCTAGTAAGGACTGTCGCTGCTACATTCTGAAGTAACTGGAGCTTGTTCATACAGCTACAGGAACATCCAGACAGTAAGGCATTACAATAATCTAACCTAGAGGTAGCAAAAGCATGAACTTACATTTCTGCATCATGCAGTCACATCACATTCCTAATCTTCACAATATTTCCGAGATGAAAGAAGGCTGTCCTAGTAATATTATTTACATGAGCATCAAATGAAAGACTGAAGTCAATAATCACACCAAGGTCTTTTACTTCTGCACATGGTGAGACAGAAAGGCCATCTAGAGTTATGATGTAATCAGACAGCTTACTCCTAGCTACGTGTGGTCCTAGTACTAGTACTTCTGTCTTATCGGCATTGAGAAGAAGGAAGTTAGAAAGCATCCACTACCTTATATCCTTTACACAATCCAAAATACAAAATTTTATTAAGCTGGTGTCTTTCATCTGAAGCTAATTCCATATTTACGAATAATATTACCCAACGGCAACATATGTAAAGAAAAAAGTAGTGGGCCTAAAACAGGACCTTGTGGAACACCAAACTGTATGTTACTGTGTGTGGAGGAGTCACCATTTATATCAACATACTGATAACGGTAAGTCAAATAGTATGGAATCAGATTTGTGCCAAAATAATTTTGCAAAACTTTTCCAGTGTCAAACAAAAAAATAATTCTCAACAGCAAAAAGTATGATTTGCATATATATATATATATATATATTTGTTTGTTTGTTTGTTTTTCCACACACCCACAGCAAATATAATTTTATAATTTAGTCTTCTTATTGATTTCCACCAGGTCCATTTTTTATTATTTTAAAAAATAATATTTTTTTATCCTGTATCATTTATCCTCCATTTCTCTTTAATTAAAAAAATATTTACATAAAAATGAATACATTTTAAGAATGTACTTGATAAATGTGGGGCCCTGTACATTTTTTTTTTTTCCATGTGAAGAGCAATTTTGCTGCACTCAGCTGCAAGACGGACAGTCATGCTGAGACAACTTCGTGAGGGACTACAACTTTATGGCCTAATAGGTGTAATGGAACGGAACAGGGAGCTTTGCCGTGGCCTCTTCGTGTCTGTTGTTGATGAAAAGGTATCGTGATCTTGCAAGCATGAGCAACCAATGTGGCTCTAGATATAAGCTTTGAGCTATTACTGTTGAAATCACTTTGTTTTATAAGAATAAAATCAGGATAATGCATGTAAAATTTTTCGATTAGTTATATTATGCTATATTGGACAATATTTTTGCCTGTTTTTTTCAGGTGGACTCATACTACATTGTGTCACACTTGGCCCCAACAATGAGTGAAAAAGGTACACAGAAGCATGCAAGAGAGATGCAAATCCTAAACAACTTACAGGATTTCCTGAATGAACTTGAGGGTAAGTGCTGTTTATACCATGAGCAGAAAATAAGATACATTGAAAAAATAGATGTCTAGTTATTTAGTTATTGTGACTTGTTACTTTGTAGTTATTTGCATGAAGGCTAATATACACTTTGAAGTTTAACTATTTAATTCTTATTACTTCAACTAGTACTGTTACCGCTGCAATCAGTATAGTATTACTGATAGTAGTACAGCACTACTGCATGCAACTTCAACAAACAGCTGAAGATGCATTCATTGAAACACTACGATTTTTAACTTCAGCAAGTTCCTTTTAATACACACTAAACTTACTACACCGGTTAATATACCATACTAACTGTGACCAGGATAGATGCAAAGTTGTATCACATCTTTGTCTGGTTTTGTCTAAATCATTTTGAATTTCCCCAGATGGAGCAGCTGAGTCTGAGAATGCACTCTCAGTTCCAGATGTGATGCAGTGGTTGACTGGACAGTCACACAGACACCTTCTTCTTTCAGAGAGAGAAAATTTAAAAATTACAGTCCACTTTGACCACACATGTATGGATCGGATGCCAAATCACACAGTTTGTTATCCTGTTGTTAGCGCATGCACACACACCATCACATTTCCCACCGTGCATTGTGTGAATTTATATGAATTTAAGAAAAATATGGCAACGGCAATCCGATGCGGTGCAGGCTTTCACAGGATCTGAATTAATTACATGAATGAAGGTTTTATTTATTTTATTGAGCTAAAACTGAAGTGTTTAATATGTTCATGTTCTTAACTGTAATGTTTTTTTTTTTTCTAAATACTAATGAAAATGCAGATATCCACAATGTTTACAAATTCTTGAGAAAAAAGAAAAATAAATCAAATGCAAGTATTTCATGTTTTTTTTTCATTGTCCTTAACACAATCTTTGCACAAGATTAATAGTCTGAATATATAGTTCCTTATGGGACAGGGATGAGTTTTTGGGATTTATTAATCCTTGAAGGATGGCAAGGTTCTGGTCTGATAGGGGACAAGGGATCTCCGACACCATCACTCCATCCTCTGGGTTAGCATCAGTGCCGTCATTTTGGAAGAGATGCTCTACTGACTTAAAACCAGTTTAAAACATTTGGTTAGACCAACAGCAGGTCAGAAGATAAGAGCAGCCCTCAGGATGTTACAATACTATTTCCTGTTTTCTTAAACTGTGGATTATCACAAGTTTATAATGTAAATGCGAAAATTATCGTACTGTCATGTGATTGAAGCCTATGAACTAAAGATTTTATGAATACAAAGACTCCTCTGAAAAAAACCCAGCCCCCAAGCTGGTTGTGCTCATTAACTTGTGGTGACAAATTTGAATAGTGAAACTCTGCGTAAAAAAAAAAAAAAATCCTAAAGGTAGATCCTGGCTCCTGCCCTATTCTAAATAACAACCTTTATCATAAACTTGGACATGTCTGATGCTGGCAAGGTTGAATAGAATCATTGCAAGTGATGCTAGGAAACATGTTTCTGAATGCTTGCTTAAGAACAAACAATAACGAGAGTACAGTGCAAATGTAGTCAAGTGTACCTCATCATCTGGCTGAACCGCAGGTGTTTGAAGCATCCCAATTTTCCACAGCTGCTCTGGAGAGAGGTTTCCTTCAGTTCTTAGAGGATGCCTGTTCCAGCCGCTCATGAAGCACTCCAGGTCAGATTTCAGCCGTGGTAAAAATGCATAATGCACACAAAAGAGGTGCATCTCATCCGAGAGGTCAATCAGTTGATCTTCTTCCAGTGCATGTAGTACATCATAGTAGTTACAAGTGACAGCTGACCACACATCACACCATAGCCTCTCTATTCTAATATAAACATTTGGGCGGAAAAAACAAAAATAAACACATACTGCCCAAGCAGTCCCTTTAACAGTTAAAGGTAAGTGATTATATTCAGATTCTGCTTTGATTGACCATGTTGGCGTTTACCTTTGATTGTGGACACTTTTGCCAGCAATAAAGCTACTATGTCCAGTTCCTTGTACAGAGAACATGCATCGAGCAATGTCCACATTTTCTACCCCTTGGTCACCACGCACTCTAAAAGACATTAAGTAGCAATCATACACGGTAAGGTCCAAGGGAAAAGCCATAGCCCGTAAAACATGGAAATAAAAGATTTTTAATAATTCTTACCTTGATGGCCATCCATGTTTGTGAACACCATCCAGGAGAAAGGACAATGCAGTTGAGGCTTTGTTCTTGGCAGCAGCATCAAGGTATAGGATCTATGAAAAAAGAAGTTGACAAAGAGAATTCCATATTATTAAAAAGACTCAAATTTTAACTTTCTTTTGTGAAGACAGGACTGACATACCTTTCTTGAGAAACCGTCAATCCCACCAAATATCACAATATTAAACCTGTGGAGAAGCAAGTAGAAGAGTACAAATTTTACATTACAATTATTATTAAATTATAATATCTATATTATAATGTATCTAGGTCTGAATGTATCTAGGGCTGGTGTTAAGTATAAAGTGTTTATGTTTACATTTAAATATTTGGTATAATAATAACTATCATTACTACCATCACCACGACCACACTATGCTGACCTACTTTTCGTAATCATTTATATCCTTTTCCACCACGAGCTGCACACAGTGTCTCTGTGTGACTGCTATTTTTTTCCCTCTTGTATATTGTTATTTTTTTTTTTTTAAGCCTTTTTTTCATATATAATTCTTAGTAACTGTAATGTGTCAGTGTACTGCTGCTGGAACCAGAGGAACCTTCCCGAGGGATTAATAAAGTCATATCTATCTATCTAATTATATATTATAATTTAATTGCAATTTTAATGTAAAATTTCTAAACAGACAGACACTCAGGCAGACACCTAGCTAGCTAGAGTGAAAGATAAATAGATAGAGTTATACAAAGAGAGAGAACAATAAAGATACACTCACCTGATTAACTTATGGTTGGTGTCTACATGAACTAAGGACAATGGTGCAGGAACACAGTAGCTTCTGCGAGCAACCAAACCAAGTTGTATCATCCTGGCCAAAATTCCAGCTCCATCCACACAATGCATAGTAGCCTTCACCCTATGCCACTGCACACGGTAGCCTCTGGCTAACAGCTCTCCCTTCACCAGCCTATACCCAGCATGGGGCATTCTTGATTTTATTGACCTCACAACATAATCAAGTTCTTCATCAGATATACTGGAATAGCATCCATGAACAGAGAGGCCTTGGTCTTTCACTCGAATATTAAGCGTTCGCCTTGAAATGCCATACAAATTTGCAAAATGTTCTAAGGGAAGTGCAGTGGATAGGAGACTTTTAAGATCATCAGAATCAATGTCCCAGGGTGGGCGTCCCAGCTTTCCTACATTTATGGTTACAATGTCTGGTACTTCTGCAGCAGGTTGAACAGGCACGTTAAGGATGTTGATCAGTTCCTGTAGTCCATTTATAAGTTCCAGTGGGATGTTTAGGTGCTGTGATGCCATTGTTGCCAAGGACAGTTCTTGTTGAGCAACACTACAAAGGTATTCCACATCTAGGGTCTCATTTTGATCAATCAAACTAAATCTTATTCGAATTCTCTCCAAGACTTCAGCTCATACTTGCTCCTGCAAGAACAGGCATTGCAAAGTCAGCACAAAGTAACCTACATGTCTATACAACTGAACACTTTTTATTACATGCTCATAAAACTCTAATTCCATCACAAATTGCACTTTGATCAAAACAACCCATCTTATTTAAAATATAATTATCATTGTTCCTACACATTTTCCATTTCAAAATTCCAGACTTTTTTCCATACTCAAATTCTCAGATTTTGTTTACTTCATTGTACAAATATCTACTCATTTATTTGAATACATGATTTGAAAATCTAACTGTAAACATGTACTGTATGTCACATTGTGACATCACTATGTAATATATGCAAAGTAATGGCATATCATAATATTTAGCAGAGCCCAATATTTGTATGATCACCACACGTAAGTTTTTTAATCAGCAATGCTTAAAGTTGGAATGCAATATTACTTTTTAGGCTACGAATGTCAAATGTCTGGGAACACAAATATTTCTCCATACCCTATTTTTCTTTTTATATACTTATCCAGACCTGGAAATCAAATCCCATACGTGTCCATAATGGCAGGCGTATTTAAATTTCAGTAACAAAAAGTCTTTAATAAAGCATTTTTTAAACACAATTTGATATTAGGTGATACAGCAGGTGCCAAAACAGACAATATAGGCCCAATTTCTACACAACCCAGAAGATGACATAGACATTAAGGGCTCTCATTGTGATTTATGAGCTGCATCATAATCAGTTGTGATATATTTTTGACCTACCTGAGACTGCATGGTTCACAAGGTCAGGCAAGTTCCTGCCTAAGTCCCACCCAACACTGTACAGAGAAAAGATACCTATGGGATAGCTGATATATGGCTAGCCACGCACAAACACATAACTACACAACTAGCTAGAAATCAGTGAAGCCAGAAATTTAGCTCAATGATATCTCACATCGCAAAAAAATACTTTTAACTTAACAAGACTGTTATATATCAGAATCAATACTTACACTTTCTAGGATACGACTGAGCGCTCAGCAAATTGCCCAGAAAGTGCCTCTTGTTGCTGGAACGCGTTCTCGCCTTCCAGCACTGAACAACTTCCGGGGCACTAATCAGCTGACCAAAATACATTCACCCAATGGTAGAGAGCCTCTGAAAAGTCCCCGCCCCCTGTTAGATTTGTGCCAGAATCGCAAACATAAAAGCAGGCAGCGCAAACGAGAGCGCGAGCAGCGCAAGTGCAAAGACACCAGCGAGAACAAAAGTCTGAGCATGAAGAGCGAAGCACAGGAAAGTGTAAAGAAAAGGCCCCATTATCAACCTCCAAAACACCAACAGTTTGTTTGCAAATCATACTTTTTGCTGTTGAGAATTATTTTTTTGTTTGACACTGGAAAAGTTTTGCGAAATTATTTTGGCACAAATCTGATTCCATAAAATAGGACCTGAACCACGAGAGGGCTGAGAATAGTATGATCAATGGTGTCAAAAGCTGCACTAAAGTCAAGCAAAACAAGCAATGAGACACAACGCTGATCGGAGGCCAGCAGTAAGTCATTTACTACCTTAACCAGCACTGTCTCTGTGCTATGATGAGGTCTAAATCCTGACTGATACGATTCATGAATGTTATTCATGTGTATGTGTGAGCATAAATGCTGAGCTACAGCCTTTTCTAAGATCTTGGAGATAAAGGGGAGGTTGGATATCAGCCTATAATTGGTAAGCTGACTGGGGTCGAGGTAAGTGGGGTTTTAATCAGGGGTTTGATAATTGCTTATTTAAAGGATTTAGGTACATAGCCAATGCTGAGGAAGGAATGTATCATTTTTAGCATCAGTTTGACAGTTTCTGGAATTATCTGTTTGAGGAAATGCATAGGTAAAGGATCTAGTGCACATGTTGATGATTTAGATGCATAAATTAACAAGATAAGTTTAGTCTCTTGAAGGGGGTAAAACATTCTAGTTGCTGATCTGCTATAGTTATAATATTGTCTACGGAATTAGATGTCAAACTCTCTGGCTTTAGATTCATAGTTTAGTTCTGGCTTTAGTTTTTTGCCTGTTATTAAGAATTTTGTCATTGAAAAAAATCATGAAGTCATCACTGCCTATTGATGGTGTAAGAGTTTCTGTGGCCATCTTTTTCCTAGTTAATTTAGCTACTGTCTTAAATAGGAATCTAGGATTATTTTTTGTTATCTTCTATTAGGGTGGAGAGGTATGATGATCTAGCTGCACTAATAACTTTCCTATAGCTCAGGAGGCTCTCCTTCCATTCTAACTGGAATACTGTCAATTTAGTTTGATGCAATTTACGTTCTAATTTACGGGTGGTCTGTTTTATGGTGCGTGTGTGATTGTTATACCAGGGTGCTAATTTTTTCTCTCGAATTATTTTTCTTTTAAGTGGGGCTACATCATCTAGCGCAGCCCTATTCAATAGGCGGCCCACGGGACAGAACCGGCCCATCAGTCATTTTGGACTGGCCCGCTGACTACCTCTTATTTATTAAATAGCTGCGACTTAACTGTAATGCTATTTGACTATTTGACATTGAATTTATGTCCAGGTTTTTGTGTAATGCCTAGATTATCATTATAAATAACTGCGACGCCTCCTCCTCTGCCAGTTAGACAAGGTTGGTGTATATGACTGTATCTGGCTGACTAGCTTCATTGAATGCGATGTACTCATTAGGTTTAATCCATGTTTCAGTAAAACACAGTACACCAAACTCCTGATCAGTAATAATTTCATTAACAATAAGCACTTTAGATGTAAGAGATCTAATATTTAATAGTCCTAGGTTTAGATCAAAGGTTCTGGCTGTACATAGAGTACAATCGAATGTAATGTTAATTAGATTATTAAAACAAACTTTCTCGGTATTTCGACATTTCTTATTAGAGTACAGAAAGAACTGAGGAGAAGGATCAGGGAAGGAAAAGACAGTTACAGGAGGAGGATGGAGGACCAACTGCAGCAGAACAATGTCGGTGGAGTCTGGAAGGGTCTTAGAACCATATCTGGTCACAGAGAACAGAATCCCCAGCCTGCAAGGGACAGGAAGAATGGGAGAGGTTTTACCTATCTGTAATGCATAAAAGGAACCCTATCTGAATATAATCAACATTTAACATAGGAAGCAGAGCTGATATGTGTGTGCGTAGCTGAATACGGGGGGCCCCCGACATGGTCCATAGGAAATCTGAGCTATACATTGAGACACCCAGAACCGAGAAGCCTAATGTAATCCACATGTTAAATATGACATCATCCTATGTACAATAAGCCCTCTTGTAAAGCAAACGTATATAAACGAGGAAGCGTCCTCAGAACGGTGTGACTGCAGACCGACCTGGCTTTGTTGAATCACCCAATAAAGTCGTAAGCTTCTGAAACCAAAGCGTGAGTCTTCGATTATTTTCCACGACAGGAGTGGGTGAATAAACTGATTCACTTCTTCAACAGGTTTGATTCATCACCAAACCCCATCCTGGTCCTGACCCATCTGCTACTGAAACCTCCATCGGGGCCTCCTATTGTCTATACCACCGCCATTCCACATCACCTCGCACCTCTGTTCCACTAAATACCTCAGCTCCACACCTCCAACACGTTGATGGTGACCATCAACCAAGGTGAGATGCAACCAAGGTGAGATGCAAGCTCAAAAGGATCAAGGCTAAGAAAGCGACTGGTCAACTGTGTGGGACAGATGAATACGTCTTCAACCTAAGCCTGAGGCTTGGCATTGTACTACAATTATGGAAGACATCCTGTGTGGTGCCAGTACCAAAGACAGCATGCCCCAAGGACCATAACAGCTACCGAGCAGTGGCACTGACATCCCACCTGATGAAGACCCTGGAACGGCTGGTCCTTGCCCATCTTCGTCCCCTGGTGAGCCTGCAGCTAGACCCACTTCAGTTTTCCTACCAGCCTGGCATCAGGGTAGATGACGACATCATCCACCTTCTACACCGATAGCTCACCTAGACAATCTAGCTCACCTAGACAATGCTGGGAGCACTGTGAGAATCATATTCTTTGATTTCTCCAGTGCTTTCAACACCATCATACCCACTATCCTAAATGACAAGCTGGATTACAAAGGAGTGGACCACCAGCTCTCCACCCGAATCCTGGACTACCTCACAAATTGACCACAGTATGTGAGGACGAGGGACTGTGTATCTGACAGGTTTGTCTGCAGTACAGGGGCTCCACAAGGAACGGTACTGGCACCGTTTTTTTTCACCATCTACACTGCAGACTTCTCCTACAACTCTCCCAACTGCTATCTACAGAAGTTCTCTGATGACTCGGCAATAGTTGGCCTCATCACTGATGGGGACGACAGTGAGTACAGAGAACTGAACCACGACATTGTGGACTGGTGCCAGTGGAACCACCTCCAGATCAACACTGGAAAAACCAAAGAGCTGGTGGTGGATTTTCGTAGGCACAAGCATACTCCACTTACACCTATATACATCCAGGGACCTACACATACCTGGGTGTTCATCTCAACAACAAACTGGACCTTACTCACAATATGGATGTTATTTACAAAAAAAAAGGACAGAGGAGACTGCTTCTGCTACAGAGACTCTGGTCTTTTGGATTACACGGTGTTCTCCTGAAGACTTTTTGCGACTCTGTAGTGGCATCAGCCATCTTTTTTTGGAGTGGTCTGTTGGGGTAGCAGTATCTCTGTGAGGGACAGGAAGAGACTGAACAGGCTTATCAAGAGGGCCAGCTCAATGCTGGGGTGCCCCCTTGACCCAGTGGAGGTTGTAAGTGACAGGAGGATGGTGGCTAAACTATCATCTCTGCTGGAAAACACCTGACAGCCCATGCAGGACACCCTGACAGCTCTGATACTGTGGCATCCTCGCTGTGTGAAGGAGAGATACCAGAGGTCTTTCCTTCCAGCTGCTATTAGGCTCTACAACCAGCAATAGCACACCACGGACGCTCACACACACATGTACGGAACACACATACACATACACACACAAATAACTGCTAATCATTTTTGGGCAATAATACAACTCCGGGATGTGCAATAATTAACATTTCTTTTACTGCTACTATGTATCTGTATTCTATACTACGTACAAACACCTGAACATGTACAGTATAGTTATTGTTTCATAGTTTACTGTTATACTTTATAAGCTAGGCTGCTATTTGTTCTTTTGTTCTTTTTAAATTGTACTCTGTAACTTTCTCCTGCACTGTCCACTTTGTTGCTGCAACATGAAAATTTTCCACCCATGGGACTAATAAAGGCTTATCTTATCTTATCTCATCTCATCTTATCTTATCTTATCTTATCTTATCTTATCTTATCTTATCTTATCTTATTAGCTCAAGGAACAGGCACAGTCTCAACATAATGAACCCTGAGTGACGACTCTGTGGAGCTAGCAGATGGTTGGTTTAGGCTGTTTGCCTAATCCCTGGCCTTGGCTCTGGACAGTCACAGTTTAACTAGGTCTGTTCTGAAACTATGTGCTATGCTGCAAGAAATGAGAGCAGCACCTTCCCTAGTGGGATGGCTACCGTCTCACCCTAACAGGCCACTTCTCCAAAACTCTCCCAATTATCTATAAAGCCCACATTGTTTTTCGTGCACCACTCGGACAACCAGCAGTTCAGCGACCATAACCTGCTGTAAGCTATATTGCCATGCTGCATTGGGATGGGGCCAGAGCATATTACTGCATCGGACATCGCCTTCGCTTGATTTAACACCTCTAACTGCTGAAGGTGTATATAGAGAACCTGTGCTTGCCTACGACCCTGAGATTACCAGCTATGTCAGCAATATTATGGTCATTATGGTCATCACCAGATTTAGTTTGTGTACCAATCAGTAAATGTATGTTGCATATGGGTCTCTTTCATGTGCTGCTGTGCACAAGAAACAAAACCAGACATACGACATAAGATTCCTGATCCTGCAGTGACACAAAGAAATTCATTGAAATCTTCTCCAGTGTGATAGCACCTGTTGATCAGAGTATTGATTATACACAGCATAGCTAATTTCTGCCTAAACACCCAGGACTTTTAAAAACTTCTTCCAACACCAAGGCCATCTAGTTCACACATAGCAACTGTTGATCTATGATCAAATATAGAGCTGTGCTTGATCAAGGGCTTTTGTCAGCAACCTGTCAGAGACTCAAAAACAGGCTTAAAATCATGCAGCATGAACAAGGATTTAACCTCTGACATCTACAAGGACACTTTGTGAATCTGTTATTTGAGTCTGAGATCTTAAAGACAATTATTTTAACAATAACATAGTTAAATATAATGGTGTTTAATGGAGAAAACAGATGTGAAGAATTTTAAACTGAATTAAATCAGTGCCATAGCATGCATAGTTAGTATAAATCAGTATTTTAATATCACAGCAGTGACTGCATATGAGGTGTATTATTCATTAGTTTGGAGTTAACTGCTGAAGATATCAAAAATCCCTTTCTTGGACTTCAGATTTGACATGAATCCAATTACCCAAAACACCTCATTCCTGTTGGGCGGGCCTAATGTTTATTACAAATTGGCCTACCAAATTTGCTGTATGTATGTGAAACTATATGCCGGGCACAAGACTCAGTGACATACGGTGGCACTATAGAGTCACTGAGCCACATCCAGGGCAGAGCCTTAGTCCACAAATGGTCAAGTCTTGAAGAAAAAAAAGCTAATAACCCTTACAGAAGTTACGCAGCTCCAGTGCTTGGGCCCCAACAATCACAACCTCTGAGTAAAAACACGAGTCATTAATGCAGAGTATCAGCAGCACTTCTGTTACACAGTGAGTGAAAGTGTGGGTGAGTGACTGTGAATGAGTGACATTTCCAGGTACATGAGGTATTTTGCACCTAAAAATGTTTTCTCAATTACTTAATTTTACTGAAATTTTTCAGTACTTAGTAGACTGCATTGCTTTTGTTGAATAAATCAAATGGATAAAATAATGTACTATATTCTAAATTGTGTTAGTCTATGTTAGCTAGCTAATAATTGAGGTTTAGCATTAACAAACCAATCAGCTGTCACATTCAAATCTAAAATTTACTTAATCATGAAGTGTTGGTTTTCGAAGCTAAACATATAATCTCTTAATATGATGGAACCTAGACCTTAAAGTGCCAGTAAGATGGGAGGAAGTGAGGAATCAATAATTTCCTGTTAATGAGAAACAAGAAATAGCAGTCCAAAGAAAGCTGATATCTTTATGTATTTGATAAAGAGAAATATGAGGAAAATAATTACCGTTATATTCAGACTTTAGTCAACTCTGAGCTGAACTTCACAGCATTAAACTTAAACACACTTCAGTAACTGAACCTTTAACCAGAAATGTTCTAATC
>JAOVYU010116153.1:0-13844 GCA_025674565.1 Synodontis membranacea
ATCAACTGCAAGATGCTATCCTATCAATATGGGCCAACATTTCTAAAGAATGCTTTCAGCACCTTGTTGAATCAATGGCACGTAGAATTAAGGCAGTTCTGAAGGCGAAAGGGGGTCAAACACCATATTAGTATGGTGTTCCTAATAATCCTTTAGGTGAGTGTACATGGAAAAGTGGAATTGAAGCTTAAGTGACTTTATTTAAATAAAACACGGGTATTAAACTGAGGCAGAAAACTGGAAAAAAAAACACGGGTAGGATAAACGGAAAACTGGAAATGTAAGCACAAAGCTAGCAAAAAAAACGCATGGCATGAAAACAGTTCAACTTAAATATGGGCAAATATAAAGCACTTAGACTTTAGCAGAGGTGGGTAGTAAAGTGCTACATTTACTCTGTTACATTTACTTAAGTAACTTTTTAGATAAACTGTACTTGTAAGAGTAGTTTTAATGCAGCATTCTTTTTACTTTTACTTGAGTATATTTGTGAAGAAGAAACACTACTTCTACTCCATTACAATGAGATACATTCCGCTTGCTACTTTTATTTTTATTCACCTATTATTCAGTACACAATGGTTTGTTTAGTTTTGTCATTGACTTCCACTAACAATGTTTGACTCCATTTCACCAACCAAATGGAGCCAGGCAGTCACATGACCACACACAAAATCTCCACAGCCCCGCACAGAAGCAAAGTGACTGGCCTGGCCTCACATTCAATCTATGTTTACTTTACAGACACAGACATTTCAGCCTACAAGAACTCCACTTCGAACTTGAGAAAACACATTGCGGTAAGTTGTTTATGTGTTTTGGATGTGGATAGGCTAATGTTATAATGTCTTAAATAACTGTCAAATGTACATTGCTTTGGAGTAATTTATTATCACACTACAGCCTCACAGACAGACACACATACACACAGAGTGAATTTCAGTGAATAAAACAATTTATAATAAACAAAACTTTTTTTCTGTTAGGCACTGAGCATGTTTTTTTCAAATTTCTAAGTCATAGAGTATCCAACCGTCATGGTGTGGTGTGGTGACGAGTCTGTCTTAATGGATAAATTCCCTGTACTTGTTCTTGAGTAGTTTTTTCACTAAATACTTACTTACTCTTACTCAAGTAATTATTTGGATGACTACTTTTTACTTTTACTTGAGTCATATTATTCTAAAGTAACAATACTCTTACTGGAGTACAATTTTTGGCTACTCTACCCACCTCTGGTCTTTTGAGCCAATACAGTCTATAGTCCTACACGAAATATAAGTCTACAAAGTCCGTAACAGGGAACAAACCATCAGTATTGGCATTAACGCTTTACCCCGAGGCTTGTCCATGCCTCTTTTAAAGTCTTTTCAATCACCACTAATTCCATCCAGATGACACTCAATCACGCTGAGCTGCATGCTAACTTGCACCATGTGCATTCCAGAGAGGGGCATGGCACGTGCTTTGTGCTGGCAAAATGACAATAAATAACGGAGGTAGTTCAGGTCTACACTACTGCGTGTCCCAGCTGATGATTTTCCATTATTAAGACTGTTTAAGACTCACAGCTCAGATGGTGAAAAATGTTTTTCTTTTATCAGGCCTGAACTCAGCAGTATTAGAGTTAACATTATATGTTGTATACATTATAGACTTTTTGTGATTTGTAGTAATTTTGTAGTAATTTTCATAGATTTATAGTAAAGTCATTGTAGATTGGTTATTTAATGAGCTTTATTATAAATGCCTTTTAAAAAATATTTTTATATGCTCTGCTCTAAAGAACACAGATATAATAAACAATATTCATTGTTCCACCTGTCAAGCTCTGTAAAACTTTTCCCCTGATGAACTGTTAAAATATATAAAATATTGAGCCATACCTGAAACATGAAGGTTATCTATCAGTGTTGTAGCTTTTATAGATATCAGAGACTTTCAGAGTCTTTCTGCAGTATCTGGTAAACTGAGCAGCTAACTATCTTCTTTCAGACTTTGTTGACTTAGTGAGCACCACCTCCTACTTTCCCTACTTTACAAAACAGAATGTATGTAAATCAGAGATGGACAGGCCCAGCAGGAAAATGGAGGAGTGGAAGTAATTATACAGTTGTTTTTATTGTGTATTTTGAGAAAGAAGGATTCGGTTTTGATTATTATTATTTATAACAAATGATGTAGCTTTAGGAATATTTGGCTTTCGGGTGAAATTTATGGAAAATGTAAAAAGTTCACACTACAGTAATATCATGAAAGTAGGGCATTTAAGTAGAAGCATGCAATGGTGAAAACAATTTATTGAAACAAAAGCCAACCGTGGTGAGTATACCAGAACAAAAAATGTCAATGTCTCAATAATGTGTCATGTGCCTTTAAGCATCAATTGCAGCTTGACAATGACATGTCATGCTGTTCACAAGTTGACTTATTGGCTGCCGTTCCCTAATGATGCGACCTTGATGAGCTGGAGCATTGTCCATGAAGATGAAATTAGGCCTGTGTTGTTCATGCAGGGGCACAATTACTGGATTAATGACATTATTCAGGTAGTATGGGCTTGTCACAAAGTGTAGATCAGTTCTGTATTGACTAGACACACCTGCCTACACTGTAACACCACCACCACCACCAAGGGCTCGTCTGGTGATAACAGTGGCTGATGCATAGCGCTCTCCTTGACGACTCCATCGTTGACGGCCACCATTACTGCTCAACATGAATTGACTTTCATCAGAGAACAGCACTGAGGCCCACTGGTCCCTCGTCCAGCGTAAATGCGTAAATGTGATCAGGTACCCTTGCAGGTCATCTAGCACGCAGACCACACTGAAGTAAATGGTTTTGAATGGTCTGACATGACACTTGGGTTCTTCTCACCTCCCGTAAATGTGCCTGGAGCTGAGTGGCATTCATCATCCAGTTATGCATGGCACTGTTCACAATGAAGTGGTTATCAATGTGGGATGTGGCCAAAGGATGTCCACTTCCATGCCATTCTGTGACTCTTCCAGTCTCTCTGTATCTCTGTTAAAACCTGTTGAAGACACTTTGTGACACTCTAAGCTTAGTGGCCACTGCCATCTGAGAACATCCTCTTTGAAACCTCACAATGGCGAGGTACTGTTGATCAATTTTTAGGTGTCGTCTTGGTCTCATGATGTCAAAATGTGAAGAGCATGATGAGGGGGACAGTTTAAATGCTAATTCTGATTGAACCAGGAAATTTATTGGTCAATTCGTGGATCAAACACATGTTGTGAATTTAGCTGTTAAGCTCCTTGTCAGAGAACAGCAAGTCGTGTAAAACATACTGAAACATTGAACAGTTGGACATGTGCATTCAAACATTTAGGAAAGGTCACATTAAGTTCACTTGTAAAGGTTATAGTGCATTTTGCATTTGTCCTGACATTTCACCCAAAAGCGGAATATCCCTAACTTTTTGTAAGTAATGTGTGTGTGTGTGTCATGAGTCATGACCTGCACCCTTAGAGCTCTACCCGACTTGACCCCCCATGGCTCAAAGTTGAAAGGCATTCGTCAAGACTCTTCTCAGTCTTGGCACCTAAGTGGTGGAATGAACTTCCTCTGAACATCTGGACCGCAGACTCGCTTGCTGTCTTTAAGCGACAACTAAAGACACATCTCTTCAAAGAGTATCTGAAGTAAAAAAATTAATAAATAAAAATTCTGTACACCCTGTAGGGCACTAACTTCTTTTTAGTAGACACCTATTGGCATTGGCACTTAAACGTGGTTGTTCTTGACTGTACGTCGCTCTGGATAAGAGCGTCTGCTAAATGCCTTAAAAGTAAATGTAAATTTGTGTGTGTGTGTGTGTGTGTGTTCAAGGTTCAAGGTGGCTTTATTGTCATTTCAACAATATACATGATACAGTACATAGTGAAATGAAATAACGTTTCCCAGGACCATGGTGCTACATAAAAGGACAGGGACAATACAAAAACATAAATTGCACGTATGCTACATAGAGACAAGACAACTGCTTCTGGTTTGTCCTCGTGGTGATGGTCTTGGATGCACTTGCTGATGAAGCCAGTCACTAATGACGTGTACTCTTCCAAGTTGACGCTGTCACCGTTGGATGCAGCCTCCCTGAACATATTCCAAAAAAGGAATATGCTGAATATATGTGCTCAAAACAGTCCTGAAGAGCAGATATAGCTCCTGCAGGCCAGGTTCTCACCTGCTTCAGAACTGGTTTTGTGCATCTGACGAGCGGTCTGTATGCTGGAATTAGCATAACAGAGATGTGGTCTGAGTGTCCGAGGCGGGGGCGGGCTCCGCGCGGTACGCGCCGGCAATGTTTGTGTAAACAAGATCCAGCGTGTTCTTCCCTCTTGTTGCAAAGTCCACATGTTGATAGAATTTCGGGAGAAATGACTTGAGATTTGCATGGTTGAAATCTCTGGCGATAATAAACAGTCCATCCGGGTGTGTGTTCTGTAGTTCACTGATAGCTGTGTACATCTCACAAAGAGCCTCTTTAGCATTAGTGCCTGGGGGGAATATACACTCCAACAATGAACACAGTGGTGAATTCCCGGGGTAAATAAAAAGGTCTACACCTAACAGTCACTACCTCCACCAGCAGTGAGCAGAAGCTGGACACTAAAACAGAGTTCTTGCAATCATTCCGTGTTGACATAAACACACAAACCACCGCCGCGAGTCTTACCGCACAGTGCTGCGCTTCTGTTGGCACGAAATGCAGTTAGCTCAGCTAGCTGAATTGCGGCATCCTAAACTCTGTCGCTGAGCCATGTCTCTGTGAAAACAAAGACACAGCAGTCTCTGAATTCACGCTGGGTAGTCCGTTGGAGTCTGATGTAGTCAAATTTATTATCCAGGGAGCAGACATTTGAGAGCAGGATGGATGGGAGTGCCAGCCGGCTGGGATTAGCCTTTAGCCTAGCACGGACCCCCGCTCACTTGCCGTGCTTCTGTTTCCTTGTGCACCGCTTCTGACGGGCTCTCTCCCGGCCGCCGGCATCAGGCGAGACCAAGGGCTGGAGGCCTGGTTTCCGTAGCAACCCGAGGATGCGGAACGTTTGCAGAAGTTAGTTAGTTATTGAATTATTCCTGTACTTCAAAAGTTCTTGACGATGATAAACATGAACACCGTTTGTTTCGTGAGTTCGGAGTCGCGCTCACTAAAAAAACAGCACATTTGGGACCCAGAGTGGCCGCTGCGAGCTACTGCCGTGCCGCCATCTTGTTAGAGTCATGCTGGCATGTGTGTGTGTATAAAATACTGGTTTGACAAAATTGTGTGCACTAACCTATGTATTGAATAAGTGAATGACTGTTCGTTTGACCAGCAGGTGTCATAAGTAAACTGTGAGTGTACAGGTGTCATAAGTAAAGTGAAGCTGTTGCCGTTCAATAGGCTGAAAAACTTCAGTGTTTCATGAAGCTTCATCTGGCTATCACTAGATTTAATATCTTGTTCTCTAAAGTTGTGATTAACCTTATAGTAGTGCACAACATAATGTTAAATTTTGCATTTATAACTGACACTATTAGCTTCCAAGATGGCACGATATAGCGAACCTCAGACTAGACTATGTCCAACAAGAGGCACCAACATTCTGGATCACTGTTGCATGCCATTCAAGCAGGGCTACAAAGCTGTTTCCCAACTGGCTATTGGCAAATCTGACCACAATGCCATTTTCCTCATACTGGAATACGAAAAAGCTTCTTCTTAGTTTTTTTTTTTTTTTTTTTTAACTGGCTCACTTTATTGTAATTCTGTTTGATTTGCAGTCATAGGGTCGCTCAGAATACATTTCACTACATGTTGTAGTTGTATAACTAATATGTGATGAATGAAAAATCTTGAATCTTGACACCTCCACCTCTATTGTTACATTTGCCCTAAGTTTGATATTCAAATGATTGAAGAAGCATTTATTAGAAGGACATAAATAGCAATGACATGTTATGTTAAGAAAGAAGATGACTTAACCACAGACGCACACTTGCATTCCCCCTTACAAAAGTCCACTCCAAACATGCACTGGATCCCATCATCATTAGATGAACAAGTTGAATCTGAGAAAGGAATAATCTATGTAAGAAAATGAAAACACTATAAGAAATATTTTGGTTGTGTAGTTGTGTCATTTTTATAGTTATAATTAAAATTATCTTCTGATTGCTTTTGGTGGAATCCCTTAAATAATTTTTTATGACCAGTAAAATAATCACTTGGAACTGACTGGAGTTGGAGGAAACCCCAACTCCAGCCCATGTATGTGTGTTAGCAGAATCCAGCCAGTTTTGTAAGCTCAGAGGTGTAGAGTGTGGTATGGTAAGGGTGTACCATCTTAGCAGCATGTATTCACAGATCTGTAGGTTGTTAGATAGTTAATAAGAAACTGATCTTTAGGTTGTAGATAATGACAGGAAAACATCAGAGTGCAGAGGGACACCACTCATCAACAAACTAAAACATGTTCTGTGCTGAGCACCAAAACAGTTCTAGCTCACAGACAGATCAGTAGTGATTATAACAAGGATAGGAAGGAAGTAATAGCTAATAGAGGAATTCTACTTAGCGAATAGCTAAGCAATAGCTCTAAAAGTATAAAAATACACTCAATAATGTAGAGATGATAGGAGTCTAGTTCCAGCTTTATGTCATGCCCATGCCAGCCCATATGACATGCTGGCACAAGTTGCGCAACTACAATCTGTAATCAACTACAAACAATGTGGCAGGGGTGCACATGCGCACAAGCTACCCAGAGTACTAACCAAACTCACCTGAACCTCATTAGACACTCACTCCAGGAGTGCTTTTCAAGGTAGCTTTTATTGTCAATTCCACAATATACATGTGGTACAGTACATAGGGAAATTAAATAATGTTTCCCAGGACCATGGTGCTACATATAAAGACTGGGACATTACAAATACATAAATTGCACATATGCCACATAAGACAAGACGACTGCATAAAGTGCACATGTGCAGACGTGCAAAAACAGCAAGTAGGTCAAAAAACACAGACAAGTGCAACAAAGACAATACATACAAGATCAGCAACTAATGCGTAGCAGCAAAAAACAAGTTGTAGTGCAAGGAGAAATGCTATGAGAGTGGTGTAATGACTGTGTGTTTGTGTGTTTGTTTCAGGCCAGTCCCTGAGGATTTAGAAGTCTGATGGCTTGAGGGAAGAAGCTGTTGCAGAGCTGTTGCAGAAGCTTTGGTACCTTTTACCAGATGGCAGGAGGGTGAAGAGTTTTTGTGAGGGGTGTGTGGGGTCATCCACAATTCTGGTAGCTTTGTGGATGCAGCGTGTTGATGAATGTCAGTTATGGAGGGTAGAGAGACACCAATGATCTTCTCAGCCATTCTCACTGTCCGTTGCAGGGTCTTGCGGTCTGTTACAGTGCAATTTCCATACCAGACAGTGATACAGCTGCTCAGGATGCTCTCAATCGTCCCTCTGTAAAAAGTTGTGAGGATGAGTGGTGGGATATGGGCTTTCTTCAGCCTCCGCAGAAAGTAGAGATGCTGTTGGGCTTTCTTGGCTATGGAGCTGGTGTTGAGAGACCAAGAGAGGTTCTCCACCAGGTGAACACTTTGGTGCTTTTTCTGATCTTCACAGAGGATCTGTTGATGTTCAGCGGTGAGTGGACCCTCTGTGGTCTCCTGAAGTCAACAACCATTTCTTTTGTTTTGTTCATGTTCAGAGACAGTTTGTTGACTTTGCACCAGTCCGATAGCCATTTCACCTCCTCCTTGTATGCTGACTCGTTGTTCTTGCTGATGAGACCCACCACGGTCGTGTCATCTGTGAACTTGATGTGATTTTAACATGTGATTGGGCCCCAGTGCTCAGTGTGGTGGTGCTGGAGATGCTGTTCCTAATCCGGACTGTCTGAGGTCTATCAGTCATGAAGTCCAGGATCCAGTTACAGGGGGATGTGTTCAGGCCCAACAGGCTTAGCTTTTCAGTCAGGTGATGAGGAATTATTGTGTTGAATGCTGAATTAAAGTCTATTAACAGCATTTGAACATATGTGTCCTTCCTGTCCAAGTGGGTGACTGCCAGGTGAATGGTGTCTGTTAAGTGTCCTTTTCTCTGCCACTGTCACCAGAGTGTCCAGCTTCATGCCAACCACAGAGCCGGCCCTCCTAAGAGTGGAATCAGGTGTAGTGGACAAATAAAGCTGGGTGTCATCAACATAACAGTGAAAATGAATAGTGTATTCATGAAAAATATGTCCAAGAGGAAGAAGGTAGATAATGAAGAGAAGGGGCCCCAGGACAGATCCCTGGGGCACACCAGTGACAACGGGTGAGGGCTGAGAAGTGAACGATTTAAGCTGGATGAACTGAGTGCGGTCAGACAAATAAGATTTAAACCAGTCTAATGGGGTATGGGAGAGATCAATGGAGATTAACCTACTAGGGAGAATACAGTGCGAAATTTTGTCAAAGGCTGCATTTAGATCCAGGAGAATAAGAATGGTAAGTAAACCAGAGTCAGCTGCCATAAGAAGGTCATTGGTTATTTTTATGAGGGCTGTTTTAGTGCTATAGAAGGGGTGAAAACCAGACTGGAACCATTCATACAAATTATTATTAGTTAAGTGAGAATGGATTTGTGATGCAACTATTTTTTCGAGAATTTTTGAAAGGAATGGTAAATTGGAAATAGGGTGGAAACTATCAAAATTATTGGGATCTAGACCCTTTTTTTTTTCTTCCAGTATTGGGCTGATGGCAGTGATTTTAAAGGAGGCAGGGGCAGTTCCAGTGATAAGTGAAGAATGGATGATTGCAGAGATAAGGGGAAGCAAAGAGGGTAGACAGGCTTTGACCAAAACTGTAGGAATGGGGTCTAACAGGCAAGTGGAAGGTTTAGACTTACAGATGAGATCTGAAATATCAGGAACAGAGGGGAGTTGAAAAGCAGAAAAACAATCTGATGAGAGTGAGATTTCAAAGGAGGAACTACAAGGAACATCAGAAACCAGGTCTTGGTGGATTTTATGAATTTTCTCAGTGAAAAATAACATTAGAGAATCACAGAAGTAAGATGAGTAGAGATTGGCAGGTACAGAATCTGGAGGCATGAAAGAAGAGTTAAGCAGTGAAAACAGTAACTTGGTGGAATCTTCATTTGAACAGATAATGGTAGAATAATAGGTAGATTTGGTTTGATTAATAACAGTTTATCAGCATTGCAGTTGAAAGGAGTGAATCCAGAGCAACAAATTAGATGGATGTGAAGATGAGGCACAGCCGACGGTGGAGCAGCCAGGTGAAACGGAGTCAAAGAAGCTCGTCAGCTGTATTTTGGTAAAGTCCAGCACCGGGTCGATGGACCAGCGACATAAGAGTCCAAACAAACACAAACAATACACAGACCCTGCCAGACCACATCTCCTGAGCGAGTGGATGTTAAGCAGGCTGAAGCTGACACAGGTGCTGCCAGACTTGACAAAAGTATTAACCAACCTGGTCAGACTGGCTAATACACTGTGATCAACAGCACGGCTGGAGTTCCGGGGGGAATGATGAGAAGTGGACCAAAAAGATTGTATTGGTTTGGAGTTGTCATGATGAAAATTCATTTTTTTCCTAACCCTAACCTAACACACACACACACACTAGAGGATATCCTGGTAATAATACTAGTGATACATTAATAAAATATGAATTAAGCATCTGTGTGCGGTTTAAAAATATTGTTATAATAAATAAATTATATAAATTAAATTAAATTAAATTATTAAAATAATATTAGTAATAATATTAAAATATCATTACTGTATGTATTTACTGTTCTACACACACACATACACACACACACACACACACACACATGGTTTTGATGAAGGTAGTTCAGTGGAAAACACAAAAAACCCTATTAACATGTCAGTATGTCGCATCACACAATGATTTTGAGATATAAATAAACTAGGTTTGTTGACACCAGGACATTTTTTATATTTATAATGATTTCTTTATTAAAAGAAGAGAATAAGTTATAATGACATTTAATATTCATGTATTAGTAGTGCTTATTTTTTATTGTTTTAACATTATGCTCAGGTTACTATTTAACAGTAAGCTACACACACCAAATATTTTTACAGCAGAAGCCGAACCAACTGGCTCTACTATGAACTGGAGCAGAAGTGCCATTTTATACTGAAATAACCATAATTTTGATTAGATTATCGTAGTATCACAAAATATAATGAATATAAATCATCAGAATGGTAAAAAAGTGTGTGACTTTAACTGTGGAATGGTTGTTGGTACAGGATGAGCTAAATTTTAGTATTTCAGAAACTGTTGATCTCCTTGGAGTTTTCCACACAACAGTCTTTAGATTTTACACATAATGGTGTGGAAAACAAAAAACATCTTGTAAGCAGAGGGTCTGCCGGCTGAAACACCTTGTTGATGAGAGAGATCAGAGGAGAATTAACAGATGGATAAGCTCCTCCGGATCACCCGCCGATGGCTCCAGCCTGATCAGCTCTCCACAGCTGAGATCATGGAGCGGGTAACCCTGGAATACTTCCTCAGGAGCCTCCCCAGTGAAGAGAGGAAGGCAGGTGACCCAAAAGCTGCCCAGACCCCGGGAGAGATGGTGAAATCCCTGGAGTGCACTCTAAACACATTGTAGCTGACCAAAGGATAGCAGAGAGCCTGGAGATGCACTACAGCCCCTGTCTGCCCCCCCCCCCCAGTGGCCTCCCCTCTGAACAAGCCCATGCCCACCGAGCCTGAGCCACCCCAAGCCCCAAAGCCCTGGCTCACAGGCTGTGCTATGCACATCCCCGTTCACCCTGATTCACCCACAACCTTGGTCTGACTCAACAGCAACCTGGTGACCGCTCTCCTGGACTCGAGGAGTTCCATTACCCTGGCATGGCCCTCGGCCCTACCCCCCACCACTGATCCAACCAGGTCCCTGTCAGGGGGACATCATGGAAGTTCCAGCCACCAAGGTTTGCGTGTGACATTCTGGAGATGAGTGGCCCCTAATGACCGGACTAATCCCCGATCTCCCAGTCTCCTTGCTCCTAGGGTGTGACTGGCCAAGCTTCCCAGTCACCGTGGAGCCCAGGGAGCACCCAGCCCAGCAACTTCTCTGCTAGAGGGGCTCCTTTCCTCATGGCATGGGTCCTTTCTCCTAACATTCTTTTAATAAAGGAACACTTTTCTGCACCCGTACTCCGGTCTTGTGTGCGTCTGCTTCTGCCTCCCCAGTCCTAGACCGTCACAACATAACACAACACAGAGGACCAATCAATTATTTAAGAATGCAGTGTTATAAAGTGAGGACATACTGCTATGACAGTGTATCAAGCAATTCTGTTTGTCACCACATCTTGTCCTAATGCTGTGCAATCTTTTATTTAACACTTTATTGGTGACTGATTAGTGACCATTCTGATATGAGGGAGTGTGCTGTGTACTCCCTAATGTGCCATCAGTGTGCTTCCTATGACACTTGCAAAAGAAATGTGCTCTGGCATTTAAAGCATGGCATCCAGAAGGTTGTATTGGTGCATTCTGGCCAAGAAAAGCAGCACACCTGCTTGATCTTCCCAGTATCCACAATCACAGAGTAGATATATTTCCCCCCTCCTTTTTCGTATCAAACCATTTTCTTTTCATCTCACCTAATTTACTTTTCATGGGTTGTTGACATGACTCAAAATAACTTTCACTTATACCAATAAGAATTTTACAAGTTTATTAAAAGATTGATAAATTAGGCCCATTGGTATGTTTTTATTTTGTCTCTTTGACCGTCAGAGACATTTTTACATATTGCGATAAAACTGAGCTGCTTGTTTGCTTATATGGCTAATGCAAATCTCTCTGTCCCTTTGTCCTACTTTGCATAAACATCACAAGGCAGTGCAATTAGGACAATACACACAAGGACAATATAGCATTAACTTAAGTAGAAACAGAGAGGTGTTATAGCAGCAACTGTTATGTAGCAACAAAAGTTAGTAGTGCAAAAAGATTAAGTAGATGGAACAATGGGAACAGAGTGGTGTAATGGGAAGAGAGTGGTGTAATGACTGTGTGTGTTTTGTATTGATTGTGTGTGTGTGTCTCAGTCCTGTCCCTGAGTATTTAAAAGCCTGATGGCTTGAGGGAAGAAACTATTGCAGAGTCTGGTAGTGAGGGCCTGAATGCTTCGGTACCTCTGACCAGATGGCAGGAGGGTGAAGAGTTTGTGTGAGGGGTGTGTGGGGTTGTCCACAATACTGATAGCTTTGCGGATGCAGCGTGTTTGGTGAATGTCAGTTATGGAGGACAGAGAGACGCCGATGATATCCTCAGCTGTTCTCACTTTCTGTTGCAGGGTCATGCAATCTGATACAGTGTAGTTTCCATACCAGGTAGTGATACAGCTGCTCAGGATGGTCTCGATCATCCCTTTGTAAAAAGTGGTGAGGATGGGTGGTGGGGGCTTTCCTCAGCCTCCACAGAAAGTAGAGATGCTGTTGAGCTTTCTTGGCTATGGAGCTGGTGTTGAGGGACCAGGAGAGGTTCTCTACCAGGTGAACACCAAGGAATTTGGTGCTCTTGACGATCTCCACAGAGCATTCGTCAATGTTCAGTGTAGAGTGGACGCTCTGTGGTCTCCTGAAGTCAACAACTATCTCTTTGTTTTGTCCACGTTCAGAGACAGGTTGTTGACTTTGCACCAGTCCGTTAGCTGTTTTACCTCCTCCCTATATGCTGACTCGTCATTCTTGCTGATGATACCCACCACTGTCGTGTCATCAGCGAACTTAAGTACTTAAGACTTTAGTTACATCTGAGGTCAGAGGACAAGTATGCACAATTACAATATTAAATCCTCAGTACACATTTAACTTAACCCTGAATATGGCCTAAGAAAAATTAAAACGTTCAATCTTTTAAACAGGCTCTGCATGCCTTTTACATTCCAAGAGAACAATCACTGGGTGACACAAATATTGCCAACCATCATAATGAGATAAAATTCAGTAATATTCAATATGTTTACTAGTAGGGCATACATAGCATGGACATGTGGTGTGTTTATTAGAAGGACATGTGAAGCATGACCAGGTGCTTCCTGACCTATAATCATAAACAGTACATGCAATCTGTTGGCTGTGTTGCAATGTCATATTCGAGTATTACCAGCATCATGGGAATATGTAAAAAGGAAGTCTCAACTGGAGGCTGATGGTTGAACTCTAAATCCCAAAATAGAATAGAATATGGTTACCCTAACCATAACCCTAGTTTTACTTTCATGGGCGGCCCCGCACAGCACAGACACGGTTTAATAGGTGTTTAAGTGAGAAGAAAGTATTTATAGTAAATACTTCATTGCCTTAATTTCATGACTTGTATAACAGGCCTGTAACAACTCTAATCTCCAACAACCAACTCCAACTCACTGTCTAAACTGTGGCTGTTTATAGTTCTAATAGAAAATGTTTCTTCATATTAAGTGTTAGGAAACAGCTGAAGTCTTGCAGTAGTTGGTCTCTGTGACTTTCATTGTCTTTTCTCTATTTGGAGATAAAATGAGCTGGTTATTTGTTTCCCTTCAGGCAAAAGAGTTTATGCAAACCACTCTGTCCCTTTGTCCTACTTTTCATAAAACTGACTAAACCAAATAAGAGTGACTTACACAGAGAGTGCATAATTTTGCACACCCCGGGACACTAAATTTTGTGTGTTTAGTTCAGTGGTGTAAAGTATTTAAGTAAATGGACTTCGTTACTGTACTTAAGTATTTTTTTGGCTACTTTGTACTTGTACTGAGTATCAAAAATATAAGC
>JAOVYU010116170.1:0-13842 GCA_025674565.1 Synodontis membranacea
TATATATTTACTTTTTGAGTTCTAATGAGCATACATTTTTAATTATTTGCATGGTGGCAATAATTATGGAGGTCACAGCATATTGCTACTTAACTTAAAATCATGTAATATGCTTTTAAAATAGAATGAATTCTTATTTACCATCTCGTTTTTCCCTTAAGTGATTCAGTTCTCCATCTGAATAGTTGAACTGGAATTTTTTTTTAAAAAGTTCATTTATTAAAGTACTGTATTGTAAAGACATGTCTAGAATGTTTTGCTACTCTTCTCCCAATACAAATTCAATCATTTCAGATTTTAAACTTATAGTGTATTTATGGATACTAATTAACTTTTTGGCTGTATTTGGACATGTTAAAGGAAAGTAGAGCAAAGATTACCTCTAGACCCATTTCTGAAATTTCAGGATGTCCTTGTGAGTTTACCACACATATTGGAATGAGGAAAATGGCCACAAACCTCACAAAGTTTTCTGATGCTTTCACTGAACAATATAGGTAAGAAAAAGACACTGTGAATTACAAGCATTATCTTTTTTGAATAGATTAACCAAATGTTACTAATAAAGGAAAAAGAAAAAATTGAATAAAGGAAAAAGGAACAAAGAAAATGCATGCCAATTTAAATTTACACACAGAGAAAAGGGTGAGTATGCAAAGTAGTATACATTGTTACCAATAATTCAGACAATAGAATAGCATTTATTTGTAATTTTGGCCTGTCATAGCAATCCATATTATCTGTATATCTCCATTGATTGATGAAGTTATACAGTATCTTTACTGTTCATGTAAAAATCCATTGTTTATCAATACTTGAACTACTTCAACAAAGAAAATACTTCAGTTATGCATAAATGTTGTGTCATGTAGCAGGATGGTCATATTTTTTGTCATTTTTTAGTATTAATATAAAATTAGATATTCACCAGATATAAATCTGTTAAATCTGGACAAGCTAGTGGTTTAAGTGGTATAAGGTTTTGTCACTTTTTTCACAAAACTTTAAAAAGTAGGTTTGACATGACATATAGCATATTTTATAAGCTGGTTCAAAAAATATTGTGACGAAGTCAGGAAGGGGCAGGGTTTACCCAGCATTCAGTGGGGGAAGTGTAAAGAGTTACTCAATATTTATGTGATGTGTGTTTGGTTTGGTGACTCCAGCCGAGTTTGGGGTTTGTATTTATGCATGCATGGTGGTTGATATGTGTTGATGTCCCTATGTGTTTATTGGACTGTGTTCAATAGTGGTCACAGCCATTTGCAGTGGGCTTTCCAGCAAATTACAGTGTCTGCTTTCGCTGATTAGCGTCAAAAATGCTACACTGGTGTCAGAAGTGGGATGGAAGCAATGATCACGTTGGAAGAATTTGAGGCGATAACGACGCTGGAAGAAACCGAAGAGCGCATCCGTCGGCTGGAGGCTGCCCAGCGGAGAGAAACCCCTCCCGCTGTGTGCAGAAAGAGTACTCGCCTGCCGGATAGAGCCAGCGCCATGCCGGTCACAGAGCAGCGGAGAGAAGAAGACGCGCCGGCGGCCGCAATGCTAGACCCGAGGGAAGAGGATCGACCACCCCTGGTCACGGCGGACACAGCGCTTACCATGGATGTCAAACGGAGCCCACTGAAGCTCCCAGCTTACCGGGGGGATGGCCCGCCAGATGCATTTCTTGCTCAGACACGGTTCGCCACTTACGCGCAAGGCTGGAGGATCTCCTGCCCCCCGGACATCGAGACTGGGCGGAGATCCCGAGTGCATTACAGCGCTGCTTCGGAGAAGGAGAGCTGAGAGTCTGTGAGGAACTCACTGGACGACAACGACGTGCCAGCGAGAGGTTGGGTGCTTTCACGGCTGATTTGAGGTGCCTTTCTCAGTGAGGTTATCCTGAGTTTGCTGAGAGTGCAGGAGGAGATAGCGCTACGAGCCTTTCTCCGGGGATCACGACCGCAGCCTCTGCGGGAGCATGTGTGCCTCTCTGCGCCGGTTTCCTTGATGCCAGTGTTACGAGCAGCAGAACGAGCAGAACCGATCCTGGCTGAGAGACATGGCGAGTGAAAAGTACGCCAAGTGATCATCACGGAGGACAACGAAAGGCATGGCCGTGCACCGGGCTACCCATGACGGCGTGCGACAGCTGAACGAGGTGCCTGTTTCCGCTGTGGAGAACATGGACACATCGCTCACTGCTGTCCTGCTCCAGTGCCTAAGGACTTCATAATCAAGCAGCACTTTAAGCGAGAGCAGGGAGGTATTTCGGGGAAAACGCCTCCCGCTGCTAGTAACTCTTTTCCGGGCAGTGGATCTAACTTGCGTTTGGGCCGTTTGGGCCATCAGAGTGGATTATACGTGGACTGAATACTTGATTCAGTGCATTGTTGTGAGCTTATTGACACCGGCTCCGCCATTTCGCCTGTTCGTGTTGGATTATTGAGCGGGACAGACGAGGCGTGCTTTGCCAGTGCACTAAAGTGCCTGGGGACAGTCACTTCTTGGGGGGCAGTGAGACGAAGTCGGAAAGGGACGGGGTTTACCCAGCATTCAGTGAGGGGAGTGTAAAAAGTTACTCACTGTTTATGTGATGTGTGTTGGGTTTGGTGGCTCCAACCAAGTTTGGGGTTTGTGTTTATGCATGCATGGTGGTTGATATGTGTTGATGTTCCCATGTGTTTATTGGACTGTGTTCAATAAAAGTGGTCCCAGCCATTTGCAGTGAGATTTCCAGCAAATTACGGTGTCTGCTTTCGCTGATTAGAGTAAAAAATGCTACAATATCAAATAACTTTACACCCAGTCTTTAGGCACAACGGTATTCTAATTACATGGTGCCATCAGCAGAGAGAGAATAAAGGACACCAAAAAATAGGGTTCTAAGGGAGTCCAAAATAAAATAACGAACCAAAAAGAAACTAAAGGTGTGTTTTGGGATCCCATGGACAAAATCTCATGTTGTGGGAGTAGGTGGCAAAACTTAAAATAAAACTTGGGGGAAATAGAACGACCACATTCATTAACATGAGAGATTACAGGATGTAGTGGGTAGCTTAGATGATGCTGTGCAACATTTTTATTGTTCTAGTGGCTAAGTGGGTATGTTGAATATTTTCTTGTATCTCAAATATTCAATCAAGATTGCTATTTATGTGTAATTTTAAGATAATGAGGTATGTGCCTATTTATCAAAGGATAATTTTTTGGTAGTGAGCTAAAATCGGCTAACTATTGGATAAAAATGGGATAACCTTTGTGTTTTTTTTTTCTTTACTTTATTTTAAACTTGGTTACAGTATATTAAACATAAGTGAGTCAATCATAGGTCATAAGTGATCTTAGAGCATGTACAATGTCACTGTGATGTCTTTCCATGCCTGGGTTTTGTTTGGAGTCTTGCATATTGTAGGTGTTACTCTGACCCTTTATTATTGACTACTCTTTGCACTCTTTTGAACTTTGATATTGTTTTTCATTGGGCTTTGGTACTGGCAAAACACTTCCTGCACTTGTTTCCTCAACAGTTTCATAAGTCATGTACAGTATGTTAGGTTATTTTTTACATTTACATTTACACCATTTGGCAGACGATTTTATCCAGAGCAACTTACACAAGTGCTTTAAAGTTTCAATCTGTGAATACATTCAGATATGTACATTATGGCATCATCTTGTCTTATTGTGTATTTTTTTATCTGCATATTTTAATAATTACAACCTTTTCACCATTCTGTTGGTGTCTAGAATAGCTGGATAAAAAATTAACAAATTGGTTGTCTGATAACAAATAGACATTAAGTTAAGGAAATAGTTTATTAATCCCATGGGAAATTTAAGAAGTGCATACATGGGGATTAAAATGAAATTCAGAAGTTCCATACAGGATGTGATAACATTTCTAGAGACAAGTGTTAGTTCTGTTTGATTTAAATTGCCTACAGCACATTTGTTTTGGGGAATTAGGAGGAGTTGAATATTTGGTTGAATTATGATGCCTATTTTTAAACAAAAATTCTTAAGGAAAAAATTTGTTTTATATCTGGCTGTAAAACAAGGGCTGATACTGGTAATGCCATTTAAAAAAAAAAAAAAAAAAAAAAAGCTAAAAGAAGATAACCACCAGTTCAATAATTATATACAATATGGGGAAGCATGATAGGGCAGTGGTTAGTACTGTCACTTCACTGCAAGAAGGTCCTAGGTTCAAACCTGTCTGAGACTGAAGCCTTTCTGTGCAAAGTTTACATGTTCTCCCTGTGCCTGCATGTTTTTCTTCCCACAGCCCATAGACATGCATATTAAGTCAGCTGGCTACTCTAAATTGCCTGTAGGTGTGTATGTGAGTGTGAACAGTTGTTTATCTCTTTGTGTTAGCACTGCAATAGATAGTCAACCTGCCTAGGGTGTAGCCTGCCTCTCACCTGAAGTCAGTAGGGATTGACTCCAGCTTCATCACGACCCTTAACAGATAATCGGTATATAGATAATGGATGGTTGGACAGATGGATGGATATATAATCTGTTTCTGTGAAGCATCTGCCCTACAAGTCTCTGTGTAGATTGTTACTATAGAAATGATAACATATTAGAGCTAGTCCTTTACTATAAACTTATGCAGCTGGAACGACTGTCAGAGGTGCTGTTACAGGAAGTTAATCAACCCTTATTGACCAATCAGAATTGAAAATTCCACGGAAATAATTACTATAGCAAAATATCTTACCTGCATTGGCCATGATGTTCATACAGATTTTAAAATCCAGATGGTCACTTCAGTGTTCTTATACAACCTACCAGAAAAAAAAAAAGAAAAAGAAGTTCCATTTTTATTACACCTTTTTTTGTTCTTTATCATTTTACAAAGAAACAGCATGGTACAGGTTTTCTATAACACTACTGAAGAACTGAGAGTCCAAGTTGTCATTACAAATTGTCATTACATTAAGGCTGTTTAGCGTAAAGGAAAATTCTATTTCCTTTAAGTGTACTACTACATGAATATAGAAATAAATACTACAATAAATACTACATAAATTAATTATTTCATTTGAGATTTTTTACATCTATTTTACATATTGTATATATTCTGTCAGTAAAGTTATCCTTTTAAAAGAAGACTTCAAATCAAGTCCAAGTAAACAAAAAATTACCCTGGTTTCTCAATTCTCTGAACTTTACATATTCCTTATTGAAAATCTTCATATTTTCGGAATTTTATTTAACCTGGTTCATTTAGTGCAGCAAAGATATATGATTAATATGATTAATATGATTAATCGCTCAGCATTTTAGTATATATCTTTATTTAAACAGTCATATGCAGTAGAGCTTTCTCATTACTATTACAAACCATATTTAACCTTAAGCAGGGCTTTATGGTGTGTAACCAATAAGAAAATTTTAATATCTCTTCAGCTGACTGTGACAGGGTACATGTGCACATGTTTCTGTTATGTATATATGCTAGTACAGTATTTCACATATCTTTTCATCAGGAAATATGAAATGTAAAGCTAGTTTGGTAGGTTAAAATGTGAGCAGATAACATCAATAAACAAAAATTAAAAAAAAAAAAAAAAAATCACCAAACACTGATTCCCAATGAAAGAAAAGGATTAAAAGGTTAATAGAGCACTTAATAGAGTACTTACTTAATAGAGTGCTTAATAGAGTACTTAGAAGCTCCTTTTTGGTGTTTCAGGTGTTTGTTTTTTTGTCTTGAATACTTTTCCCTTGATCTTAGGTAAGACTCTTTTATTTTCTTTCATTCTTTATGCATTAGTGGCATCTCCTCCCTGATCTCTCTCATTTCTCATTGTTCTCCCTCCTTCACTCTGTGTTTCTACTGCCACAAGCAAATGGATATTTTGACTTTGCTATTTTTACATTTTTAAATAGATAAAGATTAATTTGGCAATTACTTCTTTCTGTATTTTTTCCATTGTTTTTTTTTTTTTTCTTTTTTAAACAATTGCATTGCCCTCTTTCAAGGAAAGATACATACATAAATATAGGACAATTTTTTGACGTCCACATTTTCTTATTTCTTGTTAAGTCGTAAAGTACTGAGTATTTAATAGTACTTTACTGATAAATGTTGTAAATTAGTAATTGCTTCACTGATAAATAACACATCAGCAAATATTGTGAGGGCACACATTAGACAGTTTTGATTGATTCATACTTGAAACAATCTTTCATTTTTCAGAATGCCTTTGGAGAATGAAGTAAATAGACTAAGCACAAATAAAACTAAAAATTACACAAAGTTACATACTACAGAACTGTAAATTATGTCTTCCTTGTTTGAATATACAGTAAGAGGTGGTTAACAGTAAGCACAATGTTTCTGTTTACGATGCTTGCAATCAAAAATGCTGGTTTAACTGTCTCTGTTAGTTCATTATGAGGATGTATAATAATTTGCAGCCTACAATCAGATCCTGTACTATAAAAATCAACCAAAGTGGTTTCATAATAGCTTGCTCTTTGATTTTTTTTTAGCCTTTCCATTCAGAAGTCACTGGGTATAGTGATAAGGTCCTGTCCTCATGCAATGTTGCATGCATCAATAATGTTGTTTTTTCCTCATAAAAACCTAATTGCCTATCACTATCTTCTGAAAAGTTAAACTTCCTTCTAGTTAAACAATTAGACTGCATCTGTATGGAAGGCAAGTGAAAAGATGGTGACATATTATACACGTCAGACCTCTTACTACCACCAAAACACCACAACTTACTAACTAAATACAAATTGTTGACCAAGTAATGATAATGTTAGTTAAGCTGCAAGGTGGGCTGGATGGCTGACTTCTGATTTCTTGGTGCTTTATAGCATTAGAAAAGATGAGTTAACATTTTAACTTTCTAAGAGCAATAGCACCTGTTTTTGTAGCTTCTAAGTTAAGTCTTTAGAGAAGAGAGCTTAGAGTTGTATAAAGCATCCATGTTGCTTGTACATTGGACTATACTAAAGTTATTCTGTCTCACAGTTATAACTCAAGAATAAATGTAACGAAAAACTACTCAAAATAAAATGTCATTTTTATATGTCATTTTCAAATGTAATTTTCAACATTATCCTTACAATAAAGTCATGGCTATTGGTTATAGTATAATTAGAAAGTCTTACCTCTAACCACGTTCTTTTAACAGGCTTGTTGGAGCCTGTTAGCTTTGGTGTTGTCCTGACAGCTGACTTACAGAGAAGCCTAATAATCAATGAGTAATGATATACACACATACACTTGAAGAACCTGTTTTTATCTTCTTCTTTGTGTGTGTGTGTGTGTGTGTTTGTGTGTGTTTCCTTGTTCTATTGTGTGAGGTGCAGAATAATGCTTTTCAAACACACCTACCCAACATTCCATTTTTTTTTTCATTGTGGCTGTGTTTATCCAATATGATGTAATTAAATAATTATGCATAAACATATGACACACCTGACACATATGACACACCTGTAGATTGCAAAAGTTCAGAAATCAATGCTAAATTACTGTCTTACAATTTATAATATGTTTGTTTATAAAATGTCTAAAATTGAAATTCTTTTTATAAAATAAACTTTTATTTGTAATTATTCTAATTTAATTATAAATAAATACAATAAATAATAATAATAAATAATAATCAAATAAATAAATACATAAATAAACATATTCATTAATTACTTACTTAATTAAAAACTTTCTCTTGGGTTAGAAAAAATTCCAAGATGAAACGGTGAGCTTATTTCAAGTTCATCCTGCATGTAGCTCAACCTGTTCTTTTGTTCTATTGGATCTGCTTACCAGAACCCAGGCCGAAAAAAGCACAATTACTTCCAGTTAACAAGGGTGGTACACCCCTTAGGGAGGGTTCGCTGAATGCACATCTTTGTTACATAGCATTGCTCAGATTACTGAGCTTAACCATAATGCGCCAATCTGATTTTACTGCACTTATATTTACTTACAGTATAATATAGAAATAAATCAACCTATAATGTAAAAAAATCTAAAAAGAGATCTCCTTATTGTCTTTTAGATAGAAATAATAAGGAAATTGATCTTAGTGATCAAATGTAAAAAAAATAAAATAAAAAAAAAAGACAAAAAGAAGACATTTGCTTAGGTGACATTTGCTTAGGAAAATTACCAACGTGTTTGTCATTACACAGCGTGGCGATGCGTATTGACAAGTAAAGTACAGCACAAATCAGTCCCACAGCACAGACTTATACCTGCATGGGATGAAGCATAAAAGCTTACAGTTGCATTCCATAGGACGTACAGTACTGAAAGCTGAATAATGCTATATATTTTTTTATTATTAATTACTTACTACTTGATCATATGTGTGTAGACGTGTGTGTTTTCACCGCTTGTGCACGGTTGTGTTTGTGCATAAAAAAAAAGCAAAGAAAAAAAAGTAGCATTCAAACTGTCAAACAGATGCCATGCAACAGTAACGGCATAAAATGCACCATCGGTTTACAGGCAGTGAAAACAAGCTGCGCTGTAATTGCTAATTAGTGTAATTATGTTTATAATGAGTCTATTATGAATGGAGATGATGCAATAGATTCACAATAGGCACAATGATACTCTGTTATAATTCATGCAATACGCATACCTAAATGACAGTTAACTTGAACTTTGTAGCAAAGCCCATCTGAATATACAAAGTTATTGCAGTGTTTTGGGGACAGAACACTGAACAACCTATGTGGACAAGAGAAAGCTAAGAATATGTACCAGGGTATAAAAATCAGCCAAAGTATATAAAAAAATACACCAAATTCAGTGAGCTCAGCAAAATATGAGATAGAGATAGGCAGAATTGGCTGGTATAAATGGGCTTGCCTCTCTGTCAAGACAAAAAGGGTATAACCTGGAAGTCTGAAGAACAGCTAAACAAAAAAAAGTGTTTTAGAATTGCTGTATAAATAGATTCTATCAGAACATTCTTATGTCTTAGCAGGATTTAACATCAGAGTCTAATCTTGGATTTTGGGTGGATCTTTTTTGTTGTAGTAATGTTGCTGCAAGCCAAACCAGTTCTGGGCAGTTTCTCATCCAGTCTTATATTGATATCTTGCCATGTATGACTGGTATACTGTAGCAAATCCAGTTTACTCAAAGCACTCTACATAATTTTTAACTCTGTTAAGGTAGAAAAAGATTATTACTGCCTGATTATTAAACTGACCTGTTTATGTAATCTTTTGTTTAATTGCTACTAACAGCTGTCTACTTACCAGATGTCTTTCCAGACTCTTATACTGATCATACCATGAGGAAGTGACTTGAAGATATACACCCTTATTTGACATCTATATGCAATATCACGCTGAATGAAATAATTACTAAACAATAACCCAATATCATTCTTGACAAATAATTAAACTGATGCACTCACACTGAATAAAACTGAGCGAACAAATGATCCACAGAGCAGTTATAAAGGGGTGGAATTGATTATATAGTCTGTCTATAACTGAATACACAAAATGAGTTCAATTTTTGAATTTCAGGCATATATCCTGGTAACTATTTCAACACAGACATAAACCAGTTGAACAAGAATGAAATATAATGAGCCCATCATGATTAATTAACCGATTTTTGGGTGGATCAGCTACTATGATTCAATCAGATCTATTTAGGCAAACTGAGGTAAAGCTATCGTGGATGCAGCCAAGGTAAGACTCTTACATCCTACTAGAAAACTCCAGATGTTGTCATTTAATAATAACACAATTTATATTCTTAAATATTTTTTTAATATTTATTAGAAGAGTAAATATATTACCTTGTGTCTTTAATAGTATCTGTACAGTTAACAGACAGAGAAGAATATTTAGCATATTTTAAGTTATGCGTAATCTGTAGCAATACAAATATATAGCAACACAAAATGAATCAAGTGTTGCAAAAGTACATTCAGTGTCTGTTTTCTTATTTTCTCTCATTCTTGAATATATATATTGTATTTGTCACCGAAACATTATACTGTATAACAACCTCTAGATATGACTACATATGACAATGATCTGGTTGCTTTGCATTATTTTCAATTTACATGTAAAGATGATTTTCTAAAAACTTGATTTACTGTTAAAATGATGATACCTCAAACATTTTCATTTATTTATCTGGATTGGCTGCACCAAAGTGAACAAAACCATTTTTTAAAAGGCGGAGATTTAAAATAATTATTACAACATCTTTTCATTTTTTTATTACAAACTAGACTCATTTTGTGGTGACAGGCAATATACCCTGAATATTTTATTCTAAAGCTCCAAAATGCACTTTTTTTTTTTATTTTTATTTTTTTTATTTTTTTTTTTTACAACCTAACTGCTAATAGCATATTAAAGCATAAAAGCAAATTTAAAATCAGTGGTAAAATTTTGAATTGTTGCATTAAATCTGGTAATAAATGTTCACAAATATATGTGCAATATGAAATCATTTATTGAATTCTTCCACTGAACCTAATAGATGCCAGCATTTTTTTTTTTTTTTTTAAAGATGTGAGCATTTTAATGAAATCACACTAGAACAATCAGTGACTACTGACAACTAAAAGAAATGGGAGTTCTTCAGCACTGTTACACATGTACATTTTGTAGTAAAATCTGTGATGTCAAAAACAGCCAAAAAAAAAAAAAACACCAAACATGTTTCATATAAATATATTATGTGTTGCACAGAGATACAGTACCAGAAGTGATAACAGCCAACATTTAGAATCTGTCTGAGCATTATGGCTACTAAAGGTAAGTGAGTTTATACAGTAGGCATGCAAAAATACTGGTTATTATAATTAACTACAGCATGTTCAACTTTAATATGCATTTGAATGTGTTTGTACTTGTGGTTATTAAGAAACATGACAGACTTGTTAGTAGCTGACATAGGTGGAGTAGGGAAGATTATTTCCTTTTCAATATTATGCTCCCACCCTAGCAAAGTTTATATCAATTAAGTCTTGCCTCAAGTGACTTTCACTTGTAAAAACATGATTCATTTAAGGACAAAAAAACATACACATCCATGGTGCATTGGAATGTATTGGACAGTGTATTAGGCAGACACGTTTACCATGTTTGATGTGAACTGAATGAATGAATGAATGAAATATTTCATTCATTTGAAATTGCATAGTAGTAGATGCTCCACTTAAAAATAAGTTAATTATTTATCAAAGAACAATGTTTAATCATTAATATGGTGAGGTTTTCTGTAAGGAGATGTATCAAAAAAAATTTAATCATTACATAAAGAGAAAGAAAAAAAGGCTGGTGATGACTATTAATAGCTATTATAACATAAATGATAACAGGAACTTCTTGTGCAGATGTTCCAAAACATAAAATACATTTAATATACTATAAATGGAAAAAAGTACAAAGCTTGGCTCTTTCATTAATGTAAAAAGTAATCACTGGCAAACTGCTGTGGTATACAGTAAGAGGAATAAAACACCTAATGGTATGCCATTATAAGAAAGTAATCAACCTTGGGGTGGTAACAGTAACATCACTGATTATGGTACCATCTCACAACACCATTGTGGATTGTTTTCTTATAACAGTATATCGTTTTCTTATTTATCTTAATTTTTGTTACCAGTTCATTTTTGGTGTATCTGTCCTTGTGTGAATTGCTTTGAGCATATTGTCAAATTGTACATGTTAACCCATTAGTTAATGTTTCCTTAATAAAACATATTTTGAAAATGTTTTATTTTATGTTACAGGAAGAGCATCAAAGCAGTTCCTGAGATGTGTAGCCATTTGGCTCATTCATGTGTATGTGGTGAACTCACAAGAATGCCCTAAAATATCAGACACGATTGTAGAGGTAAAAGCACTGTTTAACTTCTAGCTTCAAGTCTTCTCTTGGAAGAGCACTGTCAAAATGTAAGATTTTAAATAGCTTGATTTTATTTAAGAGTAACCTAATTTCCACCCAATCTGCACTCCATGATTACCCGTCCTAATTGTGATAACCTTTAACCCTAACCCTACCTTTAAGTTCACCATTTATTATAAGCACTGTTGTCAAGACACTGTTGTTGTTTTATTTAAAAAATTGCCTAATGAAAAAAAATAATGTGATATCTTTTCTCTCTGATGCCAAATGACCCCAAATGCCAGACAGATGCCCAGCTGGATCATGTAAGAGAAAAAAGAGATGGTAAGTAATAATTTTAATTGCCTGATTATGATATACAGTTCTGGTCAGAAGTATACATTCAGTCATCATTGACATGGTCACTGCAATATTACGCTTTTTAATTATTATTTCATTTATTATTTTTTTATTTTATTTGAACTGTTGCTTTTCTGGGGAAGAATGATTGTACAACATACATCTTTAATAGAAATAAAATACAAGAATTTATTTATTTATTTATTTTTAATTAATAAAAAAGCCCAATTCTGCAATGACATTCTGATAACTGATAATTATGATAATTTTTTTGCATATTTTTTTGTATATCCCTGTTACTGTAACCAAAATCATATTATCTTTCCACCTAAAACAGAATGCCTTATAATTGTAGATGTGTCTGCACGTGTCACAAGTGATTTGAATCATCATGTCATTATTGGAGAGTATTAATAATTTAGTCATTTGCATTAATAACATATATTTATGTCAACAGATTGAGACATTATCAAGGTTGTACAGACCATAAAATGTTATTTTACTGTTATTGTAATTTAATATTATCATTCAGCATATTTAAATGTATATTAAATTTTCAGACATTGTTATTGGTTGTTAAATTAGTCAATAGCTGTTACTGTACAGCACAATACTTCTTGATTTTGCTTATCTATTATTAAAATAAAAGTAACTTCAGCTAAATTACATTTCATCTCAACACCGCAGTGTTTCTTATTTATGTCACTCTGTGCAACAGTGTTAAGACCTACAATCACTTAATGCATTACGAGTTACAAAAGACATTAAGTGTCTGGGGTACAATATAAATATTTAAACAACACTCTAGTTTCAAACTCCCAATGTATAGTTTATGACCAAATTTACACTCTGACTTTTGATTGAAGATACAATATGCTCAGCTGGTGAAAATGGCCCCTGATTATCTTAAAAATGACATAGTAGATACAGCAATCTGTAATTAACTGAATGACATTCTCAGTTCTAATAAGTGAAATTGTATTCACTGAAGGGAATGTAGTAAATTAATGTTGATGTATTATGGTATATCAGTGTGGAATGGTAGACTTGAAGTGAGTAGCATCCATGAGAAGATGACTGCATCACAAGCCTCACAATCTTTCATTCACACTGAATGAACTGTAATCTATTGCAAGCTGAAACATGTCCTGATAGTGAGGAGTTCTAGTGTACTCATGCCAGTTTAAATTGTCTACTTTAACCATGCTTGTTTAAAAATCTGAATTTTGAAAGCAATTACCATTCTGTTTTGAGCCTTTTTTTTTGTTTTATTTAATCATTGCAGCATTACCCACAACTGCCACAACCACAGACTCCACTACAACCATAAACTTTACAAACACAGCTGCGACAACTACAAACCCAACACCAGACTCCACAACAACCACAAACTCTACAAACACAGCTGTCACAACTACAAACCCAACACCAGACTCCACAACAACCACAATCTCTACAAACACAGCTGCCACAACTACAGACCCAACACCAGACTCCACAACGACCACAATCTCTACAAACACAGCTGCCACAACTACAGACCCAACACCAGACTCCACAACGACCACAATCTCTACAAACACAGCAGCCACAACTACAGACCCAACACCAGACTCCACAACGACAACAATCTCTACAAACAC
>JAOVYU010116542.1:0-13790 GCA_025674565.1 Synodontis membranacea
GTAAAGCATTACTATTTTTGAGAGTAATATGTAATATGTAATATATTACTTTTTTGAGTAACTAGCCCCAACACTGGGTATATCCTACAAACTTCCTGCAAAGTTGAATCATCCTAGTGGACTCCTTGTGTCAGTCAGAGCCGAAAATAGCCCCGCAGGTGAATCTGAATCGCTCAGAGATGGGTTAGCTCTCCTATAGCACATACCAGAGTCATGAGAGAATCCACCGGTTAACTTCCTTTACAGCTGAAAACATCCAGCCGAATCTGAATTGCTCAGAGAGCGGGTTAGTGCTCCTTATACTGACTCAAGTGACTCACACACCTGGATCAGTTTAGTGAGGGAGCCGAATCCTAAAAAGGATCTGAGTATTACAGCTCTAACAAGAAGTGAAAAATTTTTTGCGGGCGTTTCTCTCTCCTCTGCTGATCTCACGGTGATTTTGGTGAATTTGTATGAAGAAAAAAAATCACTTCATTCCGGGTTAAAAATGCATTTTAACGTGCATTTTACTTTTTTTTCTATAATGCATTACATTACCGCATTACAGCAAAAAGTAATGCATTACAGTAATTTGTTACTTTTGCAACACGTTACTCCCAACACTGGTCACTACATGTGGTGTTAAATAGAGAGGACGACCAACCTGAGCACACAGAGCAGCATCAGTGAAAAATGGACACAAGGTGTTGTTAACTGCACTCATAAAAAGCCATTCCAAGCATGGGTCACTAAAGTGAATGGGTCGAATAACTATCACCAGAGAGAGAGAGAGAGAGAGAGAGAGAGAGAGAGAGAGAGAGAGAGAGAGAGAGAATTTAAGTGTTGGTATAGATGAATACCACAAAATATCTACTAGTACTGAAACTGCTTTATGCACTGGAGAAACTCAGGTCAGTTCATCCCTCCTATTAAAAGGACTTTGCCAGATGGTTAAAGATGCTATTTACATAAATGAACAATGAATAAAGTGTTTGGAATTTCAGGTTTATGGTTTTGACATCTGGATAAAATCTACATGTTCAAACACATTCTATTTTCATTTTAATTCTGATTCTGCATCCAAGTACGTCCTTTCTACCAAACAAAAACTGAAACAGCAATTATGTAAAAAGCCTTAATGGGTCTGTATAATTCAAATGATGAAAGAAGTGAATGAATAAAGTACCAGAGAGAGACACAGAGTCTTGGGTTTATTCAAATACAAATCACTACAGGTGAGAAAGTTTAAAAGGTGAGAATGTGCTGTGAGTAATTGTGGGAATTGCACTGGAAATCAAATAAATGATTCAATAATAGAAGACAATTGTTCCGACAGACTTTCAGACTGCAGTATAACAGAGGAAGGATACGCTGCTCTGGCTGAAGCTCTGAAATCATCACACCTGATAGAGCTGGATCTGAGCGGGAACGACCCTGGAGCATCAGGAGTGAAGCTGCTCACTGACATACAAAATAATCAAGACTACAAATTGAAGACACTGAGGTGAGAAACTATCTAATTAAACAATCTAGATCAGACATCACTAACAGGCAGACCGTGGTATGGATCCAGAAGCTGTCCCACACGGACCTACCGCTAAAACATAAGGTTATGATTTAAAACCTGACGGGGCACTTCTATTTGAACCGGCCCAGCTGTAGTTTTTATGGTAGTGGTTTAGTGGAAACGCACAGACAAATTGCATGCGAGTTAAGCTATCCCACATAATACCACTCAGCCAATCAAGTCTGTGCATTTCAAGCGGGAAACATTGTGACTCTGCAGTGCAGACAGATGAGAGAGTTTGACAGAAGTGAATGGACAGTAGAAAGAAGAAGAAAGAGAGTGATACATTTTAGAGAAAACAAAGAGAGCAATACAGACAACAGCTGGAGAAAGGGAGAGATACAGATGACTGAAAAGGAGTGATACAGTTGAGAAAGTTGAGGAAAAAGATGAGTGAAATGGAGAAAGGGAGAGAAAAATAAGGAACAGATGGCACTTTCCAAAAAAAGAAAAGTGGACAGCAAAATAGAACATTTAATCCAGAATGGACAGACTGATTTCTGTTTATACTTCCCACTGGGAGCACTAAACCAGTTAGTCTCATATGTTCAGAAACAGTAGCAGTTATTAAATGTGGCAATGTGAAATGCCATTATGAGACAAAACATAAGGGTTTTGAACAAAAAACAGTGAAACATCTGGATGTCTGTCTGGATGTCTGCCATGACGGCAACTCTCTCCTTTCCAAAGCTTAGGAGAACACCTAGAAATGAATTTTTAAGGTTGGGACCTGTGAGGAGCACATCATTGAGGGAGACACTGGGATACAGGGCATTGGAGTCAAAAAATACCCTGATCTGATTAGGCTTTTGCGGGTGGTACACCCCAAATAATGGAAGTTGTCAGTGTTCCTCATTATCTTTCAATGGTAGCACCACTTCTGCAATGACCATTAGTGAAGATCTTCTCCATAAATGCCACCTATTGTTTTTACATTTCAAGTTTCCTCTTGAGGTGTCGTTGTAAGAATTCAAACTGTTTGATTGCCTGGTCTGTTACTTGGCAAATGCTGACATGGTTCTTTGAATGGCAATGGTGTGACCCAATTGTTATTGTCATCTTTATAGACATTCGTTTCCATAATCTTCAGGAACAATATGTCTTCTACTGATAGAGCAGGTTTGTTGTCATGCTCATTTTGGTTGAACACTGTCTGTCCCAGCATCCTCTCTTGTGACTTGCTAGATCTGCCTAAGCTTGGCTGTGTTTCCTTGATATGCATGGAGCTTGTGCAAGGTTGAAAAATGGAATGATGACAGCTGTCCAGCACATGGGTCTTGAATGCCCCAACAGTTGGCTTATGTGCCTTTGTTTAAGCATACCTCTCCTACCACCACCCAGCCAAGATCCAGACATTGGGCAAAGGGAGTGTTATGAGGCCCATTTACCTGTTGACTGACTTTGTGTGTCCTAATCACATCTCTTTCAAGTAGCAGAAGTATCTCCGCTCCTGAGTCTAGTTCAGGGATGTGTTTGGCAATGTGACAGAGATGAGGCTGCAATTGGAGTTGGGATCTCAGCCAGATTGTTTGGAATCTCAGGACACTCAAAGAATGGTGGGAGAGAGATCAGAACTTGGCCATGAGGTGGCCAAAAATTCTCAGGCTTATCATCGAGTTATTACAGTCCTGATGTAACGAGGTCTCATTGTGCCAAGTATTGTGCCAGAGAATCTGAGGAAGAAGGAATACTCTCCAATGGTATATTTTGAGGCATGTGTGACTGAACAGGTATGCTTGCGAGGTGCGTTGACCTTCTGACATCAGTCTTTGACTCAACTCTGGTTGGCTCAAGCTGGTTTGATGCGTATAACTGCATTTTATGAACTTTTCCAGACCTGGGCTTGTTGTGATTGTGTTGTGCCCACAGCTGGATGCCATTCTACATGGTCTTTTACAGGAGGAACAAGAGATGGTGGAGAGGTAGGATGGGTTTGGTCAATTTGATATTGAACATATTCACTGGTACGTTGTAGTCTAACCATCCCTGATACAGATTTTCCATTTTATAATATAGCCTGCACTTCTGCAGCATCTTCCAATACTTGGGCCTCTGCCATGGCTGTGTTCACTTCACGGTGTAGCATTAGCACTTCCAACTCTGTGTCTAACCTGGCTGTTCTAACTGAGTTTGAGCTTCTTTGGCAGCCTGTTCCAATTTCAGTTTAGCCTCCTGGTTAGCATATGATATCTCACCTTAGCTCTGGCACAGGCTGCACTCGTAGATGATGCTGAAGTCTCCTTGCTGCAAGCACTGGGTGCAGATGACTTACTTCTTGTTGACATCTTGGTTGTTTCAAATCAAGTGCCGCCTTTTCACTGTAATGTTCTCATACAGTGTGTCATAACTCTGATTAAACACAGAGTTAAACCATAGTCAATGAAGACAGAGTCATAGTAAGGTTAACCATTTACTGTCAAGCTGTTTCATTAACATGCCAGTGAAAACTGTAAATAAACAATACAAAACATTCAGCGTCTGTTTCAACCAAGGTTACAACACTAAACATGGATTTACCTTATTATATACATATTAGTATTTGGTACAAGGACCATCTACGTGTCTTTTGGCTTGTAAATACAAATAAATTAACTGTCTTTTTAACCATCCATAAAAATATCATTTTTAACAAAAATCACTATTTATGTTTTCCAACATCTTTCACTTGCTTGAACTTACAGCATTGCCTGTATGATGGCTTTGAAAGGATGGCAACAGATTAAATTGAAGAAAAACAGGAAGTAAACAGGAAATGAGCTAAAGAACAGGTGACCTAACAGGACATAATGTCTTCGGGTGGCCTACTGTCAAAAATCAATTTCTTTTACACAAGTTTAACTTTATAGAATATGTCACAATGAAATCTGTTTTTGAAATGTTTTAAATGAAATTGGTATTAATTAATTACTTAAAGAACATTAACTTAAAAATAAAAAAACATGCCTTGGAGGCAACACAATACCCACTCATCTGAAGTGAGATCACAGAAAATCAGCAGTCTGAGAACCCAGTATGACCAGTCCACCAGGATCCTGAGCTACACACTCACTGCCCAGCAATGTGCTCATGAGTGTTCCCTCCAAGTTACTTGGATTTTGTGTCATCAAAAAAAAAAGCCATTTACTGATGGAGCAGTTGTCAAAGAATGCATGAGTGCAGTAGCTGAACAATACTTGAGGTAAAACAAAAACAATAGCTTTGTGATAAAATAAATTAAAATAAAATAAAATAAAATATAGCAAATACCCATGTTAGCATCATCTGCCACAAAGAAAAGTGAAATATTGACTCAGGACGTGCTGACCCAGCTAGAGGAAGGCACCATGTGTAGGCTTAGCAGTTGAAGAGTCCAGTGACGTGTGACAATGCTCAGCTGTTAGTGTATGTCAGGTTTTTCAACACAGGCCAGAAAGCATTCTGTGAAGACCTGTTAGGTGTCACTCCCCTTCCGACCAGTACAAGAGGAGAAGACATATACCTGGGCATTAAGGAGATGCTAACAAAGAGAGGAATGGAGTCCAAAAAAGTTTTGATAACCACAGATGGAGTCCCTGCTATGATAGGGAGCTGTAGCAAGACTGAAAGAGGACAATCCTGAGCTCATAGCTTACCATTGCATCATTCATCAGTCTGTCTTCTGCACCTCCCTGTCAGATGAGTATGCTGAGGTGATGAAAACAATGATAATAATGATCAATTTTCTCCACTTCCTACCAGCATTGCATGCTTAGGGAATTCCTCAGAGAAGTTGAGGCTAATGCTGATGATCTTTTGCTGCACAACAACGTGAGATGGCTCAGCAAAAGCAGGGTGTTAGCACATTTTTTTCAATTAGGAGGGAAGTAGCATTTTTTTGGCAGAGCTAAGAAGTTAAAAGGCAACATAGTTTTCTTTATTTTTAAAAAAAAAAAAAAAAAATGAGAAACAGATGGACAATGTGGCATTTTTGAATGATATACACATCTGAATGAACTGAATTTGAGGCTACAGGGAAAGGTTGACAGCTGTCCACTCCATTCAGAGGAAACTTGAGGTGTTGAAGGAAGACCTAGGGAGACTGTGCACACTTCCCAGCAGTGCAGGAACAGGTTCAGGGACAGTGAGACATGTCTTCTTTTGTTGAATTTATTGATAAGTTGATTGTAAACTTCAGCAACCAACAGGCTTTGACAGCTTCAGCTTTGGACAGCAGCTCACCATGATCATTCAGAACCCATTTCTCATCACAGATGTCAGGGGGTTCTCAAAGGAAGTCACACAGCACTTTAAATGGGTAAAGGCTGGCCCTCTCCAGATGCAACTGGTTGATCTTTAAGCAGATTTGGCCCTGAAAGGGCAGTTTGTAAGGACTGACCCTTCCACTTTCTGGCTCCAAATGGTCCCTGAGACAGCTTTCCCATGTCTGAGGAAAGTAGCCCTATCTCTTGACCATGTTTGGCTTCACATACAAATGCAAGGCAGCTTTCTTCATTCTTCACAATGAACATCATAAAAACTAAATATCATTACAGACACACCAATGAGCACCTCACCATGTGTATGGCACTGACTCCATTCAAGCCCAGGTTTAAAATCCTGGCAGGACAAACTAGAGTCCAATTCTCTCACTGAACAAAAAGTGGGTAGGGCAGTTGGTGGCCTAGCAGTTAGGGAAATGCCCTTATAATTGGAAGATTGCAGGTTTGAATCCCATGACCAGCAAAGTGTCACAGAGGTACCCGAGCAAGGGGCTGCCCCCAAGCACTGAAAATAGCTGTTCCCTGCTGTGCGTCATGATTAACAAATGGGTTAAAAGCAGAGGACAAATTTCATTGTTGTGCACTGTGTGCTGTGGTGTGTCAATAATGACAATTAAACATGTTCACAAAAAGTGGAGGAGTTGAGAAACTGTTCAATTGTTGTTAATTGTTAAAAGGGGAAATTCAAGCTTTTTCTCCCTTTATTTTATTTTTCTGAAGTTAAGCACAATGTTTCACATTTTATTTATTTTCTCTTATTTTGAAATGCAGCCCTACTTTTAGTAAATGAGAGAATGTCTCAGTGTGCTTGTAATGGTCTTGTCATGGTGCCCGATACCAAGCTTAACCATCAGCAACTGAGTCAGGATTAGTCATTTCTTCCTTTATTTCTATGTGAAATAGAGTGAAACTGACAAAACACAAAAAGCCCAGAATGAGCCCAAAGCTAACAGAAAAGTGTCACTCAGTTGCATACATTAACAGTACAGCAATAACATTATCACATAAGAATAAACAACTTTAATACTCAACTGTACTGTAAATTAGTATATGATATAGCCTACCAGCATGCTAATTAGCTTATTGCATAGCAAACAATGAGAGCTCCCATCGGACATTTCCATAACTAATTCAAGTAAACATGAAGTCAACAAGCACAAAGTTATTTCCTTTCACATAAGTGAGCATAAATGTTCTTTATAACATATAAACTGCTGCTTACAGGCATTGCTTCGAAGAAACTCAAACCGAAATGCAGCACACATGAAAGACATGTCTGTTCAGCTGCCCTGCTACTAGCAAAACACAAACATTGCAGAGATCACCAACTCATACACAAGATACCATAGAATTACGAAATTTACAGATCTGATTTTCGTTTATATAGTCTTCAATCAACAAAAATCATATGACAATCACAAGATGCTTGCATGGTATAATGGAAGATCATGAGGTGTTATGCTATGCCCAAGGACAAGATGTTCAGGATGGTCTGACCTGACCATCGGTATTTCCGTTCATGTTTATAAAAACTTTGATAATGTTTACATTTAAGTCATTTGGCAGACACCGTTAACAAGCTTTTGACATTTTTATACAACTGAACAGTTGTGGGTTAAGGGCCTTGCTCAAGGGCTCAGCAGTGCCAGTCATGGTGAAGCTGGGATTTGAACTCACGACCTTCTGATCAAGAGTCCAGTGTCTTAACCACTGAGCTACCACTACCACGACATGTTTAGACTTTCCTACAGATGTGGCACCATTAAACTGGATTAGGCCTTGTCCTTCTTTAAGCAAAAATACCCACAGTACCAGGCAGGAGTCTCAGGTATGTGCATTGACATGATACAGAGCAATGAAATTAACTGAAATTAAATCGGTTGACTTAAAATAAAAAATATCTAAACTACGTCAACATGTGGTATGGTGACAAATCGCTCTTCTTCTATCGAACTGTAGTTCCAGGTACAGTTTTATTAGAAAGTAATGTTTGGGAATATGAATTGGTTTTGTACTGAATCAATAAGGCAAAATTCATAGACTTTAATTTATAACACAATTTGTATACAGGTAATTAGGATGCCCAAGAAACCTGCACAATTCTGTATGGTCGGAAAAAAACATCTTTGCCCAAATCATAACCTGCATTTTGAAAAAAACATAACATTCTTGATAAACCCCAAATATTTTCCATAAAATTGCTTTTGGATCACCCTGTATGACCAGGGCTGCAGGCTTTTTTAGAATGTGTGCAGAGCAAGTCTTCATGCCAGAATTATGAATCAAGGCCCTTTACTGGCCTTGGCGTCTTCTGCCACAGTTAAAAAATGAAAACAGCCATTTGTGCAGAGCCTTAGGCTCAGCATTTTATAGATTTTATATGGGCTTAGTTATATTAAATTAAATTAAATTAAATTAAATTAAATTAAATTAAATTAAATTAAATTAAATTAAATTAAATTAAATTAAATTAATAACTGAGGCAGGAATCTTACTTCATACACATTCTAGGGGTTACAATTAGTTAGAAACATGGTCAACTTTTCCCTTACAGCAAGTTCTTATTCAAGTTCTTATTTTTACAGCAAAACCCAGGAGCCTTTATTATGTTTTGAAAACTAATGTAAAATGTTCTTGTTCTGACTCAATCATATAGAAGTCATAAAATAAAATTCTGCAGCAAAATTGTACTAAAAAATTGGGGGTGTTCTAAACTTTTGACCAGTAGTGTGTGTGTGTGTGTGTGTGTGTGTGTGTGTGTGTGTGATGTGTATACAGTATTTTATTTTATACATAAGTAAATTTTGTCAAGTACTCATATACTGTACAGTAGAACCTCTTTTCACTTTTAAAGTAAAACTTTTACGAACATGTACAAATCAGGTTACGATCAAAAAGTTGGCCAAAATTTTGCATCTGTTCATCTGGCAAAGTGTTGCATTTCCGAGTAGTTTTAATGTGCAAGAAAAGGCAAGTCACATTAGACTGCTTTTTTGTGAAGTCTGGTCCACCATCTAAATGGTTAAAAACACCAGAAGCCCCTAAAATAGAATAAATCACATGAGAGAAAACACCTGAAGGAGAGCATCCCTAAACTTTCCCAAAAATCTGTAAGCTCCTCTAAACTCCGAGCTTCCTCCACACTTCATTCACGCCAGAACTCGACTCATGCAAGTTTAGTTGTTTGTTTAGGGTTAGTTTTTGAACAGTTAAGGATTTTTCAAGCTTAATTTTTTTCCCTGTACTTAAAACTCATAAAAAAGTGTTTACAGCGAGCGGTTCATAAGGTTCTAGCATGAACTTGGCTTTGCACGAGCTCTTGCAGTGTTAGTTTTCTCTGTTGTTCAAGGTTTTCTCAGTGTTATTCAATGTTTTTATGTTTAGTTTACTATTACACTGTGCATTCTATTGTATAATTAACTGTTTTTGTGCTTACAAATGTTTTAAAAAGTTTTAAAACATTTGAGGGAGCATGCAGTTGGCATGCTGACTGCAGGAATGTCTATCAGAGCTGTTGCCCATGAAATGAATGTTCATTTCTTTACCATAAGCCATCTCCAAAGAAATTTCAGAGAATTTGGCAGTACATCCAACCAGCCTCACAACCGCAGACCACGTGTAACCACACCAGCCCAGGACCTCCACATCCAGCATGTTCACTTTCATGATAGTCTGAGACCAGCCACCCGGACAGCTGCAGCAACAATCAGTTTGCATAACCAAAAGAATTTCTGCAAAAACTGTCAGAAACCGTCTCAGGGAAGCTCATCTGCATTCCCATTATCCTCATCGGGGTCTGGACCTGACTGCAGTTTGTCGTCGTACAGATTTAGACAGATTTGTAAACAATATTTGACAGTAATGGGTCTCTTGTGTATGTAGAAAATGTTTCAGATCTTTGAGTTCAGCTCATACAAAATGGGAGCCAATCCAAAAGTGTTGGGTTTATATTTTTGTTCAGTATACTATCCAATTACCAATCCCATATTTATTCAGTTTTTTCCAGCTCCCTTGCGCTCTGTAAACGAAATATTAACTTCATATTTATTACATATTTATAATAACATCTTTGCACAGCCAGAAAGGAGGAGAAATTTTAAGCAGTTGCATCTGTATGAGGCTTGAGGGGGGGAGTGGAGCTGATGGCAAGGGCTGAGGGAGGAGCGGAGCTCTCCACGTAGCCTAGGGGGAGCGACGTCTAGGGTGACACAGGTGGGGGAGCAATGCCCAGAGTGCAGCAGAGGGTGGCAGCGACATCCAACGTGGAGCCTGCCTGCAGGGGGACATCTGTGGTGGAGCAAGAAGGTGGAGTGATGGACAAGGCAGAGGTAAGAAGTGCCACGACATCCGAAGCTGAGGGAGGCAGTGGAGCGACGACGTAGCCCTCTGACATGGGGTGGGAGGTCAATGTGGGGGGGGGGGGTTATAGTAGGCTCAGTGGCTGTCACTGGAACTAGGACAGGGGCAGGTTCTTTGGCTGTGACTGGGGCTGAGACAGCGGGCTCAAATAGGGAAACCGGGGCTAAAGCAGTCTCAAACAGGGCTTGAGGAGGAGGAGCAACATCATCTGCAAAACCAGGAGGCAGAGCGATGATGAAGTCCTCTTGGCTGGGTGGTGGAGTGACGAAGTACTCTAGGCCAGGCGGTGGAGTGACAACGAAGTCCTATTGGCCAGGCGGCGGAGCAACAACAAAGTCCTCTTGGCCAGGCGGCACAGTGACAACAAAGTCCTCTTGGCCGGGTGGCAGAACGATGACTACGTCCTCTTGGCCGGGTAACGGCGAATTATTGTTGGCTGTGTGGCGGAGCGACGACAAAGTCCTCTTGGCCGTGTGGCGGAGCGATGACATAGTCCTTCTGGATTGCTCCTTTGTGCATGTAGCACCCCCCCCCCCCCCCCCCCCCCAAAAAAAAATTTGTGCTGTTTTCTCCCTGAAGGTTTCATAAAACCAATGTAGGGTGTACCCAAAGTCAATGGGGTGCAGCATGGATAGATGTTCCATCGCGATAAGGATACTCAGCATACTGGCAAGCAGGTCAGGTTAGCCAGCATGTCATGCACCTCACCCAGATCAGATCAGAGGGCCTCGGCTCAACCAGGCTCTCTCTAAACAGGTAGCATCTGATTTGAAATTCAAATGGAGGTTCGCTTACCCTGACTTACAGTAGGGTTCTGGTGGTTCACAGTTTTCCTGGATAAACAGGGAGGGCATGACATGCATGATGCCGTTGGCCACCCACGATAATCCTGCTGTGTTCTATTTATGGATGAAACTTTCTGTCATGATGTACTCCTCGTGTGTGTGAAGAAAGTGGGATGCACAGTGAGGGATTACGACAGCACATGAAACTCAAGAAAATATTTATTTAGAATGTCCATAAATAGAGAGTCAAAAGAGAAACTGAAACATGGGTAATAAACAATAGAAAATAAGCACTCAAAAACAAAACAGAAACTAAGGAAGCCGATAACACATGGCATGGAAAACAGTTCAAACACAAAAGTGAACTCTGTTACAATAACAATGTATAAAGTCAAATAAAACACTGATCCAGGGCGGTAGTCCAACATGAAGGCGTAGTACACAAAAGAGGTAATCCAACAGGAAAATAATCCACAGAAAAATAATCCATACAGGAATAGTCCACAAGGAGGACCAAACGAAACATGAGACACTTGACAGAGGTGATGTCAAAGCTTCATCAAAGAAGCGCAAGCCTGTGAATCTTTTATAATCTGTGTAAATAGCACGGACATGCCACAGGTGTTCATAAGTCATAAAAATAAGTTCAGTTCTTTGTTACATGACAATAAATAATGTCAAAAAGTTTTTGAATTGTACTGAATTCATTTGATTTGGCAGTCAGGAATTGACTACATGCAGATGTTGATACAACTACTGGGCTACTTAAATATATATCACACTAAATAGTTAGACATTATGATCTTCCGGACCTTTGCTTCAAGAAATTTTCTTTGGACCTCTTTAAAATTTTGTTGAATTTAACTGATCTAGATAAACCTAAACAGCTATTTTTGATCACTTTATTTTGAAAATGATTTAATTATGCTTAATGGTTTAATATGAATTATTTGAGGCCATATCATATATATCACACTGTAATGTTCCGTTGGTTTGCTGATTATCCAGGAAACAGTGCTGGATAGAGTTTTGCACTTGAACAATTATGAATATTAGCAGTAAAGACTGATAATGAAGCACTGATTAAGGAATGAGGATTAGTGTGCACTGATTGTGTAACAGATATAGCTGGATAAGGAAACACGTTGAAAACAGAAACTGAAGCTCAGCTAAAGCTCATAACAATCAGTTCCTTATTGCTCTCATTACACAGTTATTAATCTGCTGATATAATTTTTCTCTGCAGGTTGTTGAAAAGTGCTGATGCAGAGGAAGCCTGCAAGTGTCTCACTAACATGTTCAGTATAAACCCCTTACTGCACACGGAGCTGAATCTGAGCAACAAAACACTTAAAGACGTCAAAGTGAAGCAGCTCTCAGCTCTGCTGCAGGATCCACATTACAGATTAAAGAAACTCACGTAAGGAACAAGTTTAATGTATAAACAAGTGAAATAATCTTTTTTTGTCACTCTTTTTTTTATTTTCTTTAGATGCAAAAACAGATTAGATTTTTGACTTAAACAAAGTTCTGGTGTAAATATTAAATGTAAATCTTAAATGTAAATATAAATGAAGCACATGAAATCTAATATGCTCATATGCTAATTGACCCCTCTCTCAGCGTGTATATCATGGGAAAACACAGCAGTGGCAGGGTTGCCAGGTTTACACCATACTGGCTTAGTTTGGAGGTTGAGGCTGTAAAAAGCTGGTGACATTTTAGACTGATTTAAAAACAGTTCACGGCCACCAAGATCTTGCTGTAAAGCAAAAAAAAATAAAATATGGAATTGAATCAATGCAGTTTCTACAAACATATGCTACAGCAAAGGGAAAATGTAAAAACAGACAGTGTGGACGATTACACAAGAAAGCTGTACAGCATGGATGAGTGTGTCCCTTTTTGTTTTAATCTACTGCTAATGCGCTGTGTACCTAAGTCTCCACTTCTGTAATTTCATTACAGAGACTTAATTAAGGATTTAATGCTTGGACTGATGACATCACAACCCCCAACGAGTGTCCTGAAGCTGAACAAATAACACAAACATGCAGACTTGCAATTTTACACACTTTAGTAATCTTACTTTAGTAATCCTAAGTGAATCTTATATGAAATCATACTAGCTATATAGATCCTACATTCAGCTGTACATAGATAGGCTTAAGGCCAGCCTCTGCACCGCAGGTTATTTGTTACACAGCATTACAACTAAGCTGCTTTTCTTTACCAACCACAAGAAGTTCATTCTCTCTCAAATAAAATAAAGAGAAGACATTTCTTAAATGTTTTTTTTTCACAGAATGAGACAGTGAGTAAGAAAAGCCTTGCATGTGGTGAAGATGTTGCTTCCTCTGTCCCTGGGCAGCAGAGGTGGACAGTAACAAAGTAGATTTACTTGAGTACTGTACTTAAGTCTTTGAGTATCTGTACTTCACTTGAGTAGTATTTTTTTGGAAACATATGACTTTCACTTAACTACATTTGAAAGAAAAATATCGTACTTTTTACTTCACTACATTTCAATCAAGGGTCTTGTTACTCATTACTTTTAATTCTGAAAGTGGATGGTTTTCCCCCTTTTCTAAAACGTGATTGCTTTTTCCCGGGTGACAGCCTATCAGTAATCAGAAGACTTACGCCACATCTGACGTGGTCTGTTGTCATGTCAGTGTGGAGCATGCACCACACCCCCCTCGGGAATTAACGTATCTGCGGACAGCATGCATGTTCTTTCTGCTGGTCAGCGTGGCGCGCGCCATGCCCCCCTAATAATAATAATAATAATAATGATAACAATATTAATAATAATAATAATAATAATAATAATAATAATAATAACAATAATAACAATAA
>JAOVYU010116570.1:0-13785 GCA_025674565.1 Synodontis membranacea
ATACACTTTTTTTAATAGTTATTTTTTCTCTATTTTGAGTGTACAGCAAAAAATGTTAGTTGAGTGGGAGCTAAATTACATACATTTTTACTCTTCAATTTCAGTAAATTTTACTTTGGTAAATTTAGGCTACAGTGGCACCACTGCACCAAGCCAAGTCCGGTCAAGTCAAGTGAGCTTTTGTCATTTCAACTCTCGATAGGTGGTACAATACATAGTGAGATGAAACAACGTTTCCTCAGGACCACTATGTCAACTGTGCTTTGCACTAAAATAGGTTAAAAAAAAAAAAAAAAAAGGAAAAAACAAAAATCCTTACTTCATCAGCTGATTTTGGCTGCCACACCCCTTTTGCACAGATCCTCCCAGGCCAGCACAGTGCAGTAATTTATGACTACAAAAAAAGCAACAGACCACAAGTGGGGGAAAAGTGTCCTTACATCCAACCCAAGCAGTAGCATGTTGATGCCACCCAGCAAATTACAGTTGTGCTGGCATAAAAATAGAACCCAGTATTAGAGCTATTATTTTCAAAGCCATCAGTCCAAAAACTGACTTCATGATAGAAATAAAAAGAATGATATATTAATTCATTTTATTATACATCATGATTGTGCAAATTCTATAAAGTTCTACGTGTAATGATGCCAATTCTCTAAGAGTTGCATGTTGTATGCAAGTTCATCAGTTACAAGTATCTACACACTATTCATCAGTTAAATGCATTTTTCTTTAGGTGAGTCGACCTGCTAGTGGAAGGTGGAATATCAAGAGATTCAACATATTCTCAAGAGTTTGTGGACATTTGATCGTAACAACCTTATAACATTTGTTTAACATCCCATTCCAGATTTAGTCACACTTTGCTGTGACAATAACCTCCACTCTATTGGAAAGGCAATCCATTAGATTTTGAAGCATGGCTGTTGGAATTTGTCCATTCAGTGGTGACAGGCGAGAAGGCCTGGGGCCGCAGTTGGCAGTCCAATTCATTCCAAAGCAATTCATTGGGGTTGAGGTCAGGGCTCCATGGGGACCACTCAAGTTCTTCCACTTGTCTTCATGTCCCTCGTTTTGTGCACAGGGGCATTGTCATGCTGGAGCAGGTTTGGGGACCTTAGATCCAGTGAAGGGAAACTGTTATGCTACAGTGTACAAAGACATCCTATATAATTGTGTGATTCTGACTTTCTGGCAACAGATTTGGGAAGACCCCATATGGGTGTAATGGTCAGGTGTCCACAAAACGTTTGACCATTTAGTATCTCACACATTGTGAACACACTAAACACACAAAAAAAATAGTACAGTCTAAAATGTACATGATATTAGAAACAGCTTGTGACATTCCAAACTTACAAATACCCAAACAGCTTTGAAGGATATTTAGTTTTATAATGCTACCCAACATTTGCCTTTTAGAGAAAGTGTGTATAAAAATATTCTGATATATATGCCACATTTCTTACTATCTATATGTTGCAACTGCTTCTAAATTTAGGGCTGTGTGTGCAGATGTGCACTGTAATGATTTATCCTTTGTATTTTTAGCATATTTATGCTTAATACTGAGAACTATTGCAAAAAAAAAGCAACCGAAACTTGTCGAGAAAGCACCCTCCTTTGCAGCGCACACACGCGCACACACACACACACACACACACACATGGATTAGTGACTCAAAAAGTATATCATTTCAGGTCAGGTCAAGACAGAGAGTGTGACAGCAGAAAGTATTTTGTGCCAATAGATCTGAGAGCCTTTTTCCATAATTCTCTGAAACTCCCAAAAAAAAAACACACACGCACGCACATGCACACACTCTTTTGCTTGTAAGTTTCGGTTGACAGGTCTGAGCAAGTACTTGAGACTGCAAGGTGTGTAAATTGTGTGTGTGTGAGAGTTTTAGAGTAAGTCTAAGATCAGTGGTATGGCTTAATTGAACCATTCAGTGAAACCAAATGCTGGGAGGGAGAAGCAAGATAAACACTACACTCTCACAGTCACATGATTGTACACTCGCCAGGGAACAGAATCCCACATACTCCAGCATGGGATTTTCCAAGATTAGAATTTTGTTATTTATACACATCAAAAGTTGCCAACAAAACTTGGAGTCCGCTGCAGATGTGACTGTGGTTCCATTAAAGTTAGATAATCACCAGGGGTGGTCAGAAACACCAAGATAACTCCTTGTGCACATGCCAATATCTCCTGAAAACATGATGCAGGATTTGAAATAAGTATCAGGATCATTCAGCCATCTGTCCCCCACCAACAGCATTTCCAAATTACAAGGAACCCTGGCGGTTATCTGGGGTTCATAGAACAACAGCAACGTACAAAGCTAGTGCTCTATTTCACTCCTTCTAATCCCCAGGAGTGGGGTGTACCACCTGGATAAAGTTTGCCTACAGTGTGACAAAGAATAAAACTCGAAGAATACAGCTGCATTCAAACCACCGGGAAGGATAACGTAAAATCTAGAGAAAGTGCATGATCATGCCCAGAGATCCACAGCCTCATCCTGGAGTGTGGTGTCTAAATAATGCCCATTAGGAGGAGACACTACTCGTAGCATTGTATGTCACAGTAGAGGCTAGGTAGATCCAACCCATCTGCAGAGTGGGCCAGAGTGGGTCTTTTCCCCATGGCAGAAGAACAGTTGGTCTAAGACCCCCATCTGGTCTAAGATGCTTGGAAAGCGTCTGTTTCCAGGGCAGTGGGAACATCGAAATAACCACACCCATAGATACGCCAACATGAACAAGTCCTGTGGTTGCACAGCTTGACCTTGCCACACTTACCATATTAAAAGGGACAGTCTTTAGGACTAAGCCTTCTTCAAAACAAGGAATTAAGTAGAACAGGACACCTTGTAACCAACTTCTTGGAATGGTCCAATAACTGTTGGAGTCTAACAATTCCCTGAACGCCAAAAAACCTGGCAGCCAACAACAGAATTTCAAGGTTGGATCCCTATGGTATTGTCATCAGGAACCATGCCTAATATATTTGGATGTAAAGCATTTGGCTGACAGGTCCTACAGAGGCATGCTCAGTGATACTCATTCACAGTGGATGAGCTGTCTAGAGTCCATCCCATGTGGTGGCTGAGGTTTACTTAGATGCCTGCCAAGGGTCTGTTGTAGGCATTGGAAAACTGAACACATTTTGCAAATCTATGAAATCTTCTTTCTCCTATCCAAGAATGAGAATATTTGCCAGTGACGGTGGTAAGAGTCAACCAGGACGGGAGTTCCTCCCCCCGGCGCATTATACCTTACACTAACACTTGCATTAATCAATTTGTTCTCAATACTTAATCAAATCTTAGTTCAATAAATAAAATATACAAACTGTGAGGACAAGAACACAACTAAAACTCCAAGTAGTTGTTAGAAATTCCGGCAGGTTTATTTGCAGACAGACGCAAGCAGAGTTCATTCCGGGATGAAGTCCAAGTGAGCCAACTTTTTTTTTAGAGAACAGCAAAAGCTTATCCCTTCCAAAAGAAGACCACTTCTAAGCATCACACCTTTATAAAAAATTTTTGGGGGGTACGCACCCTTGACTTTACTGTGTGGTCGCAGCTGATGTCATCCTGCTTCTGTAGCTTAGCTTATGTCCGCCTCCTTATCCACCTGCATCCGTGGTAAGACATATATTCCCATTATCACTTGGCGAACCGTATCTAAAAGTTCACTTGGAGGCGAACATCTCTGGCCTACTTTAGTTGACGAAGCACACACAGCACTGGCTTCTCTACTCTTCAAATTTATTCCTTTACTCTTTACCAGTCTTAAATTGATATTTTAATCTTCCACACCAGTGTGCCCAAAGAATGAACCTTGCATGCCAGCCAGATTCTACAGGGTTGATTAGCACCTATCAGGCACAGTGTATTGTGCTGACCACACTTGGCAATGTACGTGAACCACAGTAGCAGAGAATCATGCCATATTCTCGTCAGGAGTATGGAGTCAATCAATTCCCTTTAAGTGTACTCAATTAATCTAGAGAGTAACTCGGGCTACTCTCTGGGCATCTTGTTGTTTTTATCAGCCATCAACAGGAGTCAGCATTTGCAACTAGAAAGCTGTTAAGTCTGAGAGGCGTTGGGCCAGTTTCAATTCAAACACGCGTTGTGTCAACATCAGCACAGCTACACATACCAGTCAGACACTTCATCTTTGAGAAGATCAGTCAATCCCAAGGCAGTGATCACAAAGCTAGCCTATATTTGGCTTCTAAGAGGATCAGACACTGGCTGTATGAATGCAAGTCTTTTACTGTAGCTTGGTTATTTTTGGCTACCTATTTGGTATAGCATATATGGAGCGTATATTATAGGTATATGGAGGGAATCCAAGCCAAGTGAAAAGAAAAAAAGCAGTTGTGCTCGAGGTGAAGCCCACTTTAACCCTAGAGAAATGGGTTAACCGAAACCCAGTGAATTCAGCAGAATCAGCATTAAACAGTGCTTGGTTTGGTGATGGAAAAACAACTCAGCCGTGCTAGCGGCACATTAGCCACTGGCCTGTTATTCAGTTAGAGGGTGGGGTTGAGGAATATTTAGAGGAGACAATACCAAGTGCAAGCTTGTACAGATAACATAGCAAACACCCAGGACAATCCAGTGCTCTGTGTAACATTCTAAAATAACGTGTAATATACAGTAGCACATCAAAGAGGAAGAGAGGTGGTTATCCCAGCACTGGAGGACAGGTCACAAGAAACTCTTTTTTTGGACATTGTTGGACATGACTTTAAGACCTAATGCTGACATGGATAGTTTCATATTGTGTAGGTATATATGAGGTTCCAGACGGTACCAATTCACATAAACTTTTCTCCAATAACCTTCCGTTATCCTTCACTAATTTAGTGTTTAATTCATAGTGTTTAGTGTTCACCAATGCCCTGGTAAAGAAGGCCCGACAGCGTCTGTTCTACCCGAGACGCCTCAGGGACTTCAAACTTCCACCAAGGGTGCTAAAGAACTTTTACACCTGCACCATTTAGAGCATCCTGACAGGAAACATCTGCACCTGGTTCGGGAACAGCACCAAGCAGGACAGACGGACTCTCCAAAGAGTGGCGCGATCAGCCGAACGCACCATCTGTGCTGAGCCCCCTGACCTGCAGTCCATCTACACCAAGCTGTGCCGGACCAAAGCCAGGAAGATAATGAAAGACCTTAGCCATCCCAACAACGGACTCCTCTCCGTGTCGAGGTCAGGGAAGCGTCTCCTGTATTATGTATGTACTTTGTTGCTGAAATTGCACATTTTATTCCGTTTACTTTGCATATTCTTCTTCGTTTTATTTGCACATTTTACTTCATTTGATTGCACATTACTTCCGTTGCACACGTTTTTTATTCACAGTTTATATTTTACATCTTTTATACCTTTTTATCACTCTATATAGTCATATCTTTATATACTTTAATCGTTCAGATATTTATATCCTTTTATATCTGCATTTCTTTTTATTATATTTTTACTTATTCTCTATTTTTATTTTATTTTTATGTCAATGGGTCGGGCACAGCAAATACATTTCACTGCATGTCGTACTGTGTATGATTGTGTATGTGACAAATAAAATTTGAATTATTTAATTATTTACTCTAATATACTAATATATATTGAGGACCATAAAAAATTAGGTTAATGTATTCTACAACTACATATAAAGTTTTAGAATATATTAATACCGTCTACATTTTTTAGATCACTACAATTCAGAGGGATTTGTGTGGGAACAGGATGTTCGGTTTATTGTGAGAAACTGCCTGTTTATCTCTTTTCTACCCCCATGTTTGCATGTGTTTTGTTTTGGGTTTTTTCTTCTTTTTTTTGTAAATGTGTATGTTGTGTCATCAAGAAGCGTAAGTAGCATGACGCCCTCAGGCCTGAACCTGCATATATCATCACACAGTGCCTGAAGCTGCACAGATCAGTACACACACCCACACACACACACACATACACAGTTCTCAACACGTCTTAGACCAAGATGTCAGAAGGCATTTTACACATAGGGATAAAGTACTAAGTCAACTATACACAGCTTTTATCAGAGAGCATTGAGTCATAGGTGCTGGAATTGCATGCACATCTCTTGCAAGTGCACGCACACGCACACACACACACACACACACACACACATACCATGCCGAGTTAATTCAAGAAATCCACTTCTTTTTCAACAGTATATAAAAGACACAGTGATCTCTTTTTTCTTTTTTTCTCTATTATTCTGCTTGTATTTCATTTAATTTCATTTCATTTTTGTTTCTGTGTATGTGTTCATAAGCGTGTGTGTGTGTGTGTGTATGTGTGTGTGTGTGCCAAAGACTATAATGAGCACTCTTTTTTTTTTTTTGTTTACCTGTAAACACAAATTCACTTCTTTTTATATATGTCACAAACTGATCAGTAACAACTCTTTACTACAACAACAAACTATCGATCTACAGGTCCAACTGTCTGAGATTATGACCAGGAGCAATTTTATTTAAGCCATATTATTCAAGAATTAATTCAAGATCCGCTGCAAATCAGACCAGGATAAACTCTGCCCAGTTACTAAAGATGAATGATTGAATGAGTTACAATTTTTTTTTTTTTTTTTTTTAGACATCTGAGAAAGCCGTATATTAAATTGGAAAAATCATCTGAATATCCTGTACTTACATATAACAGTTGTCGTGACTCTATTCTTGTTTTTTAAATGGTAACACATATATACACTATACACTTTATTCACTTTATTATACACGTTTAGCTCTGTTCTCTTAATAACTGATACCTGATAACACATTTTGTACTTGCTTTAGTGACAAATCATGGAAATCTGGTAGAGAAACGTGATTTGCGTTAATTTTTTAGATTTTTTTTAGTATTGTGCGTATAGTATTAAATTTTCCCAAGGTAACAGGATGAAACATTGTGTGGTGAGACTCCAGGGCGCCTGTTGGCAAAATAAACAAATAACTGAACTGGACTGTATCTGAACACAATGCCCCGTAACAATGGTTGTGTGTGTTTATATATGTGTGTGTGTGTGTGTGTGTGTGTGTGTGTGTGTGTGTGTGTGTGTGTGTGTGTGAGTGAGTTCGACTGTACCTATAATGTCCACTTTCCTTTATAACCACTTCGTTCCACTTCACTCCCTTTCTCTTTAAGGTTTCCTTTTCTTTTCTTTTTTGGGTGTTTTACTCAATTGCGCACAATCATCAGTTGTCAAAAGCTTAGTTGCACAACATCTATCCTTTTTTTCCTCTAAACCTGTTTTGATATGTTTACTACAAATCGCTATTGAAGTCAATGTAAGACCTGGCAAGTATGGACATACAGTTCTGTGCAAAAGTTTTAGGTACATGCGAAGAAATGCTGTAAAGTAAACATGATTTCTTAAATACGGAAATTAAATCTTTCTACTTAGGAGCAAGACACTACGACGTGCAGTAAACAGTAATAAACTGGGGGGGGGGATCGATATTTGCTGTGACGACCCTTTGCCTTAGTAAGTAATAGTCCCAGGAACGTTTTGTGCAGTTTTAGAAGGAAATGAGCTGGCAGGTTTTCCTGAGCATCTTGCATCTTGCAGACTGTTGCACTTTCTACTTTTTTTGCAAGCAAATGAGCTTTCATTATTTTATTTCATTTTTTTGTCTGAAAAGTTATCGCCTACATAATACTTTGTCTTTCTTTTTTTCAAATGCAAATTATTTTATTAGAAAAGTAACATTTGGAAATCTAATTTGTTTTTTCTACTAACTCAGTAATGCTGAATTTATAAATATCTATAACAAATTTTGTGCAGTACTGTGTGTGTGTGTGTGTGTGTGTGTGTGTGTGTGCGTGTGTGTGTGTGTGTGTCAGATTTGTGTTGCTGTCAGCTGTTGCAATTGTGGAGCGTTTGCCTGCACAACGCTGCTATTAGCGATTCTTCACTCTTTAACACGGTTATCATATCACCAGTGCAGCTGTTTACACACACGTGCATGCACGCACACACACACACACACACACACAGCACATTAAGCAAGCTATTCGATCAGCTCTATCTGGTGACAGAACTGACAGGCCCTTCTAGCAGAAGAAGACAGTAAAGAAATCACAAGTGGTCAGCTGGACACCTTGGAGGCACATGATAGACACAGGCGTCAACAGCGATGTGTCTTGGCTGTCCACTTGAGACCCGATCATGCAAGACACCATGCATTTTAAAACCAAGTGTAAAAAAGTGCCTACAAGAGCAAAGAGGTCTGTGAATCCTGCCTGTGATCAGTTGTTGCTCTACTTTTGCTTGGAGCTTTCTCAACTTCTTCTGATAAGGATGGCTGCACCCTAAACATTGCTCTTCCCAAAAAATACTCTCATCCCTTTTCTTCCATAGATAATCTCACCTAGATACTCTAGAGCTGCTGCTTCTAATAAAGTGCTCAGCGAGAGTATGTGCTTATAAAAGCAAGGAATGGAAGTCTGAGATATCTTGGGACTTCGAGAGATTACTCTAAGAGCCTTCACAGAAATCTCTATGTATAGGATTCATTTACAGTAATTCACGCTCACCCAGCCAAGAGGGCAGAGGTCATGGCCAAGCTGTCTGAGATCCTTGACCTCAGCATCTCCATTCACCCCATTACAGTGTTACTCAGTGACCTCTTCACATTACCAACATTCAAACATATTAACTCTTCCATTTAAATATATCGCTAAGCATCGCGAAAGCTCAAATTACTCAACTGGTAAGACGGAACCGAAATAACCTCCGCCTCGGCCTCTTAACGGAAAAACTAAAAAACAACCTTGAATCCTTCAACGGAAATTTTGTTTTTTTACAATACCCTGATTCCTTGTTTTACAGGTGGGTTCTGAAACTTTTGTGCATAATCCTTTTTTTCGATATCTCACATGCGATCAAAAAATTTATAAACTGTATAGCAAATAGATGACAAGCATACTAAATACATAGCTAATCTACACACACTCACACACAAACAAACACAGATCATTGCTTGAAATTTGGCAACACACGAGGCACTATGCGTCCACAAACATTAAAACATATACCAAGACCACACACAAATTATTCTATGTCCTTCTGGCACACGCACATACAGCATCCATTCATTAACACACACTCTCCAAGCCATGGATGTGTCCACTTATGGTATGATGGGCATAGACAAATTGGAATGGTATGTAGGTTATGTTCTCTGTCTGTCAGTCTCTCTCTCTCTCTCTCTCTCTCTCTCTTTCTGTAAGTGAGTATACATGTGTGCATGCATTCTCATTTTAAGACGGAAGAGTACAAGGGGAGAAATTGTATGAAACATTGAGGATGACAGAGAAAGGGATACCAAATGAGACTGACAGTATGACAGTCATAAAGGGAGAGAAACAGAAGGAGAAATATGAGGGCATTCTTGGAATGACCGATGATATTTTGACACTGTGAATATGGAAATCGACCTTATGGGTGGAGCTTATAAAGCTTATATAAAGGAATATACACTAACCAGGTTAAGAAGCTTTCACAGTTTGCTGTGCTTAATAAGGTTGTAATCCAATATATTATTAACTCCCAAGATTGACCATCGCTGTCTACTTGAAAGGAACATACCTGAAAACATTCTCTCACTCACACACTCACACACACACACGCAGGCACTTAATCTTTTAAGGGGACTGTTTTTGGAAAGTGAGAGGGCAAGGTCAGAGCAGCAGTTGTCGGAGATACTGTGAAAGTGATATACCGAACAGCTGGGGCACAAAACACACCCTAAAACACACACACATGCACATAAGTGACAAGCACGCTGGGATATACAGACACACCACAAGATGCCACACATGCCGAAGCTTATGTCCCAAGGTCTGATCCTTAATGCCTCCAAGGAATGGAGGATGGAGAGTGGAGGATGTTGATCTTCTGATTTGGAAGCACTCAGCATCGCATATGCACAAACATGTCTGCCCCGTCAGCATCAGGTTAGAGCTGCTGAGTGATAGGCTCTGATTCTGCCACTCAAATATAACACTGATGTTCATCATTCTCCTGTGACACGCTACTACATCATAGATATAGCCTAAGATTTTGTATCGAATGAGCTTCTGTTCATTCAAGTTCTGCACATTCTTGTTCGTAATGAGCAAATTGACCAAGACCCAAAGAGTGTCTGTGTATATCTATAATAATTTATTGTTTCTAAATGAAATTGTAAAAACATGGAAGCAACTTAATTTTTTATTTGCTTTTTTTTTTTTTTAGACATTAATAAACTATTGACTCATTTTTATTTGATTTTACTTGTTTTCCGATACAAGTCCCAGGCTAATATATGCTATTCCATTTTCATATACTATATGATACAAATGGGTTCAACATATGAAGGAATACCTTTTGGATGAGTAATTTTTTCTTAAATTGCAGCAGCTTGAAAATCCTGCTATTCAAAATCACTATTTTTTAAAAAGCATTTAGAGATTGTCACAGTATTATGTATTATTTTGTAGAAATTGGGATTTATTGAACTGCCAGTGAAGTATTTGTTTGGCTGCTAAATTCAATTCATTCATCTTTAATGAAATGATTATTCTGCAGTGGGTTGCAGTGGATCTGGAGCCTATTCCTGGAATGCAGTGAGTGAAATGGGAATGCAACTCATACTGGATAACAGTTTATCTCAGGGTACCTTGCACACACAAGCACACACATTCATTCACGCTTAGTGGTGTGACATTCAGCATAGCCAATTCACCTACCGGCATGTTTTTGGAGATGGGTGGAAAGGGGAGAAGCCACAGGAAACCCACATAGACGTGGGAAAACAAGCTGAGCAACAACAAATTGAGCTCAGGGTTGAACCCGGATGACACTGCTACCCTGTGCACCACCGTGGTGGGCTCCGCTATGTTTTGCCAAAATTTACACGGGCTCCAATCGGATATTAGTTTGTTCATGTGCCAAAAATGAAATTGCTGAATGAGGAAGTGGAATTCCTATATAGTAATTTTATGGTCATATTTAATGTATGCAACTTTGTTTGGGGGCAGTGGTAGCGCAGTGGTTAAGACATTGGGCTATTGATGAGAAGGTCATGAGTTCAAATCCTGACATCACCATGTTGCCACTGCTGGGCCCATGAGCAAGACCCTTAACCCTCAATTGTGTAAAAAAATGTGATACATGCACGCTGATCTGGATAAGGGCATCTGCCAGATGATGTAATGTATGACATGCAAGTATGTATGAACAGAGAGATGAGAAGATTAAATGTCTGGTTTATACTTGAAGAGAGTTCTTCTGAAACAAACTTATGTACAGTCATTGTGGACATGAATGTCATAACAATGTTGGGCTTTTATTGGTATTTTTTTAACTGTTTTTCTGGAGAAGAATCATTGTAACATATATCTTTAATAGAAAAAAATACAAGAATCTGGTGTTTGACGTTTGAAATTTTTGGGATGGTTTTCGGAAATCAACACTGGGTCAAAATTATACTTACAGGGTCAAAATTATACATAGAGCACACCTAATATTTGGTTAAATGTCCCTTAGCAAGTTTCACCTTTACCAGATGCTTTTGGTAGCCATCAACAAGCTTCTGGCAGAATTCTGGTTGGATGTTTGATCACTTTTCTTGGCAGAGGTCAATTAAATTTGTGTCTCCTGGCACATACCTGACTTTTAAGCACGGTTCGCATATTTTCGATAGGGTTGAGGTCAGGACTTGATTTAAGATTAATCTTATCCATTCTACAATCAGCTTTGATGTTTGTTTGGGGTCATTGTCCTGTTCGAACACCCAGTTGTGTTCAAGTTTCTTGTAGCTGATGGCTTGAGGTTATGCTGAAGAATTCTGAGGTTTTTTATTATTCCATCCACTTTGTGCAATACACCAGTTCCACTGGAAGCAAAGCAGCCCCAGAGCATGATGCTACCAGCACCATGCTTAACAGTTGATACAGTTTTCCTCTGTACCTGTGGTCATTGTGACCAACCATCTTAAATCTTTGTCTCATCTGACCATAAAACTTTCCTCCAGAAGGCTTTTTCTTTGTCCAGGTGGTCAGCTGAAAACTTTATTCGAGCTTGATCGTGTCAATTTTGGAGAAAAGGCTTTTTTTCTTGGAAGGCAGCCTCTCAGTCCATGGTGATGCAAAACTCTCATGACTGTAGATAGTGTTCCAGCAGGTCCGGCTTGTGCCGTGATGGTTCCTGGGTTTTTCCTGATCATCCAAACCAAATTCAGCTGAAGATGATAGTTAGGGTCTTCTTCCGGACCTTGGCAAAGATGCTACCCCTCCTGTTAACTTGTTCTTGTAAAACAAACCCTTTTTTTTACAAACTCTTTGTGAACAAAGATGAGCAGGAAGTTATGAGGCCTTCGCCTTGACAAATCAAAAGACATTTTTGAGCTTTCAGAATTAATAATCTCAATGATTGTGTGTATATTTTTGACCCTGTATGTATAATTTTGACCCTGTGTTGATTTCAGAAAACTCAAAATACTTTAAAACTTGTGTTCATCTATTACAAATGTATGTCGTATAATCAATCTTCCCCAGAAAAACAATAGTTCAAGTAAAAAAATAAAGGAAGCCCAATATTGCTGTGACATTAATGTCCATAATGACTGTATGTAAACTACTGACCACAACTGTATATATAACTTCAGAGGTCGGTAGGCAGATCTTACTTAAGTAATTCCTAAAAACTTCTGATTTACTCTGATCTTATTCCAATTACCTTAAAAGCAGATTCACATGTTCACTTGCTGGTTCCCAAACAAGGCATGGAAGACACACACACATGCATGCTATACAGTTTTTCTTGCTTACTTGTTACCTGTATCAATTCAGTATTCTGGGAAAGCAAGTTAAAGTACATGTGAGACTTCTACGTCCTTTCTGTCTGGAGTGAATTGGGCCCTATTTCCTGCTCTAAAACTCAAGGTGTCTACTTTCTCACCACAGCACCGCTATCAGGTATGTGTGTAGGTACACTTGAAAGAGAAGACCTTGGATTTTCCTGAGCCCTATTGTCTCAGGCATATGGGTAAGACCAGTTGCTAACTGTTAGTAATTAGCCCCCACCCTCACCCCCCCACACACAGTGCAGGCATGTGCAGCTCAGAGCTGTGATTATTCAAAGCACTGCCGTTTGTGTGACGCCTGCTTTAGAGATGCAAATAAAGCTTTATTCAAACATAGGCCGAGGGGGAGGGAACAGACATATGCAGCGTCCTCAAGACATGCTCAGACCTGTGTGTGTGTGTGTGTGTGTGTGTGTGTGTGTGTTTGTGTGTGTGTGTGTGTGTATGTGTGTGTATATTTTGAAGGGAATATGAGTTAGCTTATGAAACGGAGGAAATGGGAGGTGCATGCACACACACGCATGTATGTGTCCTGCGGGTATGTAATTCACTAGCACTAACTGTTCCCACACCCTCACACACACTGTCAAAGAAGATGAAATGTTACTACTAAAACACCCGAGGGCTTGAAACTGCACTGTAAGTTTCAGGTAAAAAAAAAAAAAAAAAAAGACACCTGCCAAGATTGGTGTCATTATTAAAAAATTACACGTGTGTGTGTGTGTGTGTGTGTGTGTGTGTCTGCAGGTTTGCAAAGGTTTGCTGTTTTTTTTTTTTTTTACTCACTTCACCATTTCACTTTTTGGCCAATAAAATATTGTAATAGTGTGTGTGTATGTGTGTTTTCTCATAGTTTTTATAAATTTCTATTCATAGTTTATATA
>JAOVYU010117402.1:0-13696 GCA_025674565.1 Synodontis membranacea
TCGTACGGAAGTTTATACTTCTCATTGCGGGTTTCTTTTTCCGATTCCCTTTTTTCTGATTCCTCCTTTAGGAGTTCGTTACATCGTCTTTGGCAAATATTTTAGTCTCGTTTTTATTCTTTGACAAAAATGTCAATAACTTTCGTCATAGTTCTAGTCGTTGAGCATATTTTTTATTTAGTTATTGTCTCATTTTCGTCAGAGAAAAAAAGGTCGTTGACTAAAACTATGATGAAAATTTTTCGTCAACGAAATTAACACTGCTAACTGGAAACATTTAATTATAGAGGTCATTAAATCAGGCTAAATTGTTTATTTTACACCTCCAGTAAGTGCTGGAGTACAAGTCATGTGTTCAAGGTGAAAACATATTCAGGAGTGTACTAGTGTAGGGTTAGGGTTATATTCAGGAACATACTAGTGTAGGGTTAGGGTTCTACTCAGGAACACACTAGTGAAGTGTTAGGGTTTTATTCAGGAATGTACTAATGTAGGGAACCCCCGCCTCTCGCCCGAAGTTAGCTGGATATTGGCGCCGGCTCCTCCCGCGACCCTGAACAGGATTAAGCGGAAGAAGATGGATGGATGGATGGACTAATGTAGGGTTAGGGTTTTATTCAGGAATGCACTAGTGCATCTCAAAAAATTATAATATAATGAAAAATATAAAATTTTCCATCAGTTAATATTTAATCATTCAATATAATCTAGACTCATTACATGTAAATTGAAATGAAAAGAAAGTCTTTTTTCTCCTTCTCTCTCTCTAACTCTGAATTCATTTTATTATCTCTTTACATCTCATCTGATATGTGTGTGTGTGTGTGTGTGTGTGTGTGTGTGTGTGTGTGTGTGTGAGAGAGAGAGAGAGAGAGAGAATACAGTTGTTGATCACAGTTATTACATACGTGAGAACATGTTTCTCTCAGATGTACCACAATGAATTTAACAACTTCTATCTTTAATCTATCTTTAAACCGCTAACATGTGAAATGTGTTGTTCCACTTGCTCAAACTGAAAAGCTATATTAATAGATTTTTTCACAGTGGACGTTACACCCACTTAGTGCTAGGTGCAAGTTTTAAGACATGACTTAACTCTACATTGAACGTCATTTGATGCAATCTTTTTAAAAAAAATAAAAATAAAAAAAAAAGTTGATTGTAAACTCAAAAGTAGTGCCGATTTATGCTCAAACTAGGTAAAGATCAAACCTTTCCTGGCAGCCTAAACCAATGTAGCCATTTTTCTCTGACCCCTCTTTATCAACAAGGCATTTCCACTCACAGAACTGTTGCTCACTATCACACACATACAGCTCTAGAAAAATTTAAGGTACCACCACAAAATTTAGTTTAATTTTTTTTTTTCAAAAATTGAATCAGTTCAGCTTTGTTTGATGGCTTGTGACCATCCTCATCTTGATCACATTCCAGAGGTTTTCAGTGGGGTTCAGTTCTGATGGAACATTGTCAGAGCAGAAGGTAGCAAGTTTTCATCCAGGATAGCCTTGTATATAGCTTGTTTCATGTGTCCTTCACAAAAACAAAACTCTGCCCCATTCCAGCCTTCCTGAAGCACCCCAGATCGTCACTGATCCTCCAGCAAATTTCACAGTTGGTGCGAGACTCATTTTTGTTGGTGGTGCTGAAGGTCAGTGTAATACATACAGTTTATAGTACAATTTCATACTACATGCTGTACTTGTACACCACTGGACTAAACAGACATGATCATTTATACCTAACGATTTTAGCCAAAGAACCTCAAACAAAGTAGAAAGCCAAAATGACTACAGAACTGCACAATGCACACAAAAAAGACATGAAAGTTCTGAAACCCTCTTTGCATTCCAGTGATACTGGCTTACACAAAAAGCAAATCAAAACTTATCTCTTACAAAACTGCATTAACAATACATTCTTACTACTGCTGAATTAATAAGCAATGGTAAATGTTGCGTACAGCAGATGTAGAAAAATGGCCAACTTGAACTACTTGGTAAACATTGCAAACACCAGCACAACCACAGTAATTATGCATTGGAGAAAAGCAAGATAAGAAGAGGGAGGGAGAGAGCAGTGCCAGACTACAACAACCCCGTTCGACACAAGTGACAGATGACAGCAACCACTGTCGAAACCAACCTGTGTTGAATGATCTTGACCTTCCATCCCAAACAGCCTGGATGGAAAGCAAAAATTCTAAATTCTCTTTTGTAACATTTGGTACAATGCTACATGCGCACGGTGTGTTGCAGAAATTATGTCCTTCTGTGGGTGTATCAATAGTAACCGGCAAAGACAAAGCTGACTGGTTAATACACATTTTGAAAATGACAGATAGAATGTAGGTAGCATGTCTCCACACTTTATGTTCATAGTTTTATATACTAAAACAAAAATATCCCAGTACAACATATTTTTTTTAATATATATCTTTTATAGCCTTTGCAGTTAAATCATACAGAAAAGGGTCTCTTTCCAGGTCTCAGTCTAACCATTAGAGGACCAGGTGATGGGAAAAGCTGAAAATTCGACTCATCATTTAAGATGTCCTTCTACGGTCCAATCCTTATGGTCTTTAGCAAACCTCAGTCTGGCTCTTCATTGCTTCTCATTGATGAAGTACTTTTTTTCCTATAGTTACGCATGACTTCGGACTGACTGGAAGGAACCTGTTTCAAACATTCTTGCCATGCACATAACCCAAGCTGTCATTTGTCATTAGTTTTCTAATCTTCCGGATATCATTATAATGTTGTTGAATGACATCTGAAGATCACTATCTTTCCGGTCGGATGAGAGCCGTTTTCGTCCTGTCTGAATTTTTTTTTCTGTATCCCTCTGCCAGTAAAGCCAGAACTGAACTCTTCCTTTTCTCACTCAGAACTTCTCTTTTGAACTCTTTTGGTATGACGAATGGATCTTTTTATATTCCAATTGAATTTAAGGTACTACTAGCACTGTTTTTGTCATCTGAACTGGTCCTATTGCAAGAGGATAATGAAGACCACAGCAGTGTTTTTTATACTTTATTTTTTGTTGTTGTTAAATAAAATTTGGTTCAGCTGATCAACTAATGGTTCAGGAATTGTTAGAGGTGCATAACAACGAGTCTGAGGTGATGACTTGGCCTCCGATTTCCCCAGATCTCAATCCACTCGAGCATCTGTGGGATGTGCTAGACAAACATGTCCGATACATGGAGGTCCCACCTTGCAATTTGTAGGACTTAAGGGATCTGCTGGTAACATGTTGGTGCCAGATACCACAGCACACCTTCAGGGGTCTAGTGGAGTCCATGCCTAGAAGGGTCAGGGCTGTTTTGGTAGCAAAAGAGGGACCAGGACAATATTAGGGAGGCGGTCGTAATGTTATGCCTGATCGGTGTGTGCGCGCGCGTGTGTGTGTGTGTGTGTGTGTGTGTGTGGATATATATAAACGAAAGTATGAGAAGAAAGATAGGTTTAGTTTTCCATGTGGAGGTGGGTAATGTCCTCCTGGAGTAACTCTGGGATTTTAGTCCACCTCATACACACTACTCTGTACATCACCTACTATAACCTGAGCAGCAGACAGATAGCTTCAGGTAGGCTGACATTGGTAAGATCGAGTGAATCTTGTGGGAAAACAGGTTTTGTGTGGGGTTTTTTTTTTTTTGGTATAAAGACAATCCAGGAAGTGCTCATACCTCTATGAGAGTCAAATTCTTAAAATAATATATATATATCTAATAAATTAATTTACATATCTACATATATCTACCTGAGAATTATGACTTTACGATGTTTTTAAAATAAAAGACAGCATGAGGCAGGTTGGGTTAAGAGGAAAATCAGAAATGCTGTGATATTTTCATAAATTTTACATGAGTTGTGTAATAGCGAGCAAGTAATCACACAGTTCATTTTAAAGACTTGGGAAAAACATGAAATAAAGTGAACTATGTGACAACACCTGCAGAAAGAAGCCACACAATAGCAAAACATGATCAAATACAATAAAACCGGTTTTTTTCCGTACGAAATTAAATGACTGTAAACACACAAATAATAAACAGACTTTTTTAAAGTAAGTGTTGTTTATAAATACATTAATTGTTGTTTTCTCGGACAGGCGGCTCTTTTCTTTGGGGAAAAGACTTGCTTTTTTTTTCCCCTCAATGTTTTTTCTCCCCCAACAGTGCTGTATGAGAAATTCCCACTCACGTAAATTATAACCCATAAACATCACGAAAGAAACCAATTTGTGCTGCTGAGGTAAGTTTATTCCGGTGACCGTGTTAGCGCGAGGTGACACGCTATTTTATCAACGAGTTCCCACAAGAAAGTCGGTAAGTGGATCCAGAGATAAATTAAAATGTTTACTCACATGTTGAGAGAATTTATCAGTTTAGGCTTGTTCAGCATCCAGGATGTGTTTCCGATAATCTCCCACAAAAAAAATACCGCTACCCTCGTGAACCTTCTACTGCAACTTGTTGCTGCGGGTCTCCGCCTTTTAAAGAAATCGGCAACTGTCAATCAACCGCAGAGCCACACCCTTAGAACGCAGGATTAGCACAGGGCCCCGCCCCCAAAGCTCCGCCCCCAAAGGATGCAGCAGGTACATTTTGAAAACACTTTTAACATGATGTACTGTGATGATATTATAACAGATTTTTTTTTTTTTTTTTTAATGATTCCCCCCCCCCCCTTTTCTCTCTGAATTCTCTGACAACCTTTGGTTAGTTTTAATCTCCACTCAGTTACCCCCCCACAGGGTGGTGATAGCTCAATGGTTAAGACACTGGACTGTTGATCAAAAGGTCATGAGTTCAATTCTCAGTACCATCATTGCTGCCATGCTGGGCCCTTAACTCTCAATTGTATAAATGTGATATATGTAAGTCGCTCTGGATGAGGGTGTCTGCCAAATGATTTAAATGTAAATTTTCTATTTCTCTATTAAATTAATTTACATTTTATTTTGTTTCTATAAAGACTGCATTAGTAAAGTCTTCAGACCCAGATCACTTTGAATAATTTGGCTACTTTGCAGATTTACTCTAAAATGAATTAGATTACTGTCGTCGCCCCCCCCCCCCTTACCAACTAACCATGTTACACCAACATGTACAAAATCTCAAATTAGATTTTAAACAGAAAGTTTTAAATATGCTAAAAACTGACATTTTTTTTAATAATAGGACATCTCCATGTATTTTATTTATCTTACGACACAGCATTTTACCAAAAATTACCATTTAAAAAATTATTAATAATTATTAATAATTATTAATTATTTAAAAATGTAGTTAAAGAATGACACTTTTTTTTTAAAGAATAGTTTTCATATCCATTTGTCATTAGATTTAAGGCTGTAGTATGTCAGTTTCATCCTCTCACCAGCCTCTCTTATTTTCTCTCTCTGAAAGCTAGTAAGACAAAAAACAAACAAACAAAAAAAAAAACATCAGCTTGTCATATTAACGAGAAGATATAGAGAAACTTAGTTACCGCTTTACCTCTGACAAAGGCCTGACAATCTCCTAATTCCCTAATGGAAGCATATACAGACAGAAGAGGATTGGTCCTAAAATGGACCCTTGAGGAACTCCATAAGAGACAGGGGCAGAATTCTACTGCAATACTACTGACAACATTTCCCCCGGATTCCACATAAAAATATTATCTCTTAAAACATTTGATAGTTTTAAGACCGTGATTAAATCAAGAAATCAAGATCATATTCAATTTTATACAACACAATACAAATGTTTAAACTTTAATGTTTAACTCAATATTTGGTGGAATAACCCTGACATTTAATCACTGCTTTTGAAATCCTGGAATTCTCTCCACCAGTCTTTCAAGTTGCTCTTGGGTGAATTTAATAATATAAATGTTTATTAATATAAACATGCTATTATTAAACAAAACAAGAAGATTAATAAAAATTATAATTACAAGCCAGTGCATGATATTTATGTATATTAATATTTTATGTCTACAGAAGTAATGTTTGAAAACACAAGCAGATTAATCTGTATAAGCTTAAACACACAGCCTTGCCCTGTGCGTATTAAAACACACCCAGTGGCATTGACGACAACTTAACACAAACAAACGCACACGCACGCATACTGTAGATGTTGAATTGACATGTGGCTGAGCTCCTGTAACACTCCCTCATCCTTTTCAAATATGGCTCACTGACTGAGTTACACATTTATAGTATATTCTATTCAATTCGATTTTATTTGTATAATGCTTTTATATCAACACTTTGACAAAGTAGCTTCACAAAAATATGTAAATTGCTCTTATAAATTTTAAACAAATTAATTTATGAATACAAGCCAGTTAAAACACATCAGAATTAATGTTTATATGTTTATAATTTTTTATAAATTATATTTATAATTATATGTTTATAATTATTCATGTGAGGTTACTTTTCCCCAGTAAATTTGTTGCCAAACAACATTTTGTTTGTTATTTTCTGTTATTTTTTTATTATTATTTTTTTTTTAACTGTATTTCTGCAGTGAAAAACAGACATCATCTGTGCATTGAAGCAGTAAATTCTGGTGTGTTTCGTGCTAGAGAGAAACGCATCTTTCGTGCAAGTATCAATGCTTCACCCTACGCAACTGCAGAGAGCATACCTACGTTATAGATTCAACTCAGAATATTTAACTCAGACTTACACCATGCCGCTTGCATTTCGCAGTGAGAGGTCCGTGAGCACACGCCCCACTTGTGAGGTCTTCCCCCAGATTGAGAACCACTGCTCAAAAGGGAAACCTAAAAATTATTTTCACTCCAGCCTAAACTCTAAGCCTTGATTGCTGAGTTCAGCAAAGACCACTCACTGACAGTTGCTCCAGACCTTCTTCTGTATGTAACGAGACCATATCCTCAACTAAATTAGCAATTATCCCAGCTTAGCATTAATGAGACTTTTATGTAAAGATTCTCACTGGTTGTTCTTACATTCTGCATATGATTGGTTTAGCTTTACACAGCTTATCTCAATTAGCAGAATCTCAAGCCTCCTGAGAAATCATCTTGAGAACCTCTTTTTAACAACTGAGCCATATGAATCGGCTGACATCAGTGACATCAGTGATCATTGCACCATAGCTCTGGTTAGAAATGCAAGTCTACCAAATAGAAGCTTTTTATGATGTTCTATTTTCACTTTCTTACTTTTTTCATTAGTTTAATGACAGTTTTACTGGCATTACAGACAAATGCCCACCTTTCTGTAAATTTGAGCAAAAGGCTGAAATAAACCTCAACTCTGCCCAAAACCTTTTAGCCTATTGCAGTAAAGAGACCTCAATAGGCTCCTATAGTGGGACTCTTAGTTCCAGTAAAATTAATGCACTTATGTTTATTTATAGATTATCGTAATGCTCTTGTTTCTTCTCTCAGTAAAACAGCTCCAATCCATTCAGAATGCTGCGGCACGACTTCACGCATGAGATTTTCGAAAGCAGTCCCACATTCCTCCTATTTTAAAATCTCTTCACTGGCTTCCAGTTTCTTTTAGGGTTCAGTTTAAGATTCTTACTATCAATTATAGAGTATCCCATGGCCAAGCACCGGCATATCTGAGTGAATTTATTCATTTTCAGCCTCCTCCTTGATGATTTTTCAGATCTATCACTCAACCTTGCCTATAAACCTGTGGAGCTTTTTGCACTGTTGCCCCTAAATTCTCGAATGCTATTTCGTTGTTGATAAAATGAAATAATTCTACAGAAACTTTTCAAAAGCTGCTAAAGACATACTTGTTTAGGCGGGCATTTATGTTGTGTTTTCTGTTTTTTGTTTTAAATCCTTCATGGTACATTCCTTGTTTTATTTGTACTTTAATCCTGTCTTCGTATGTAAAGCACTTTGTGAACCATTGTCTGTGCAAAATGCTCTAGATATAAAATTTAACTTTATAGAATAAAATTTACTTACTTACCTACTTACTTGCAATGTTAAATAGAGTTCTTTGCTGCAGTTTTATACAATTTACATCATGTATACAATACAACATCATGTCATTTTAAACAGGTTCCTGGTTTTTTAGTTGAAAATCAGCACCAAGTCAAAACTGTGTGAAAAGTAAAACATAAAAAAGTGAAACATTGTGTTATCAGCATAGCATTTGTTATCATGGTAACTCATGGTATCATGGAAGATGTGCAGATGACAACAGATTGCATACCTAAAATGCTATGTTGAAACGTGTTGGAATGTATTGTGTTGCAATTTGACGTGTGTGCGTATGTGTGTTGCCCACTGGAAGAAAAAAAAAAAAAAGATGACAAATGTGATTAGCAGGTTCTATTGTCTGGAGTTCTATGGGACTGTTGCTCAGTGGTCCAAAGTCCTCTTTTCAGATGAAAGAAAATTTTGCATTTCATTTGGAAATCAAGGTCAAATAGTCTGGAGGAAGAGTGGAGCGGCACAGAATCCAAGGTGCTTCAAGTCCAGTTTGAAGTTTCCACAGTCTGTGATGATTTGTTGTGTCATGTTGTCTGCGGGTGATGGTCCACTGTGTTTAACAAGTCCAAAGTTAGCGCAGTCAATACATCTCTTAATAGAGTTGGCCAGCCAGCTCAAGAATCTATACAAAAAATATGAATAAAATAATGTTGAAACAAATAAGGCAAAAAAAAAAAAGTCTTGAAATATATATCGCTTTACATGTATATGGAATATAAGAAACTTTTCCTTTTTAATTAAATTACAAAAGGAAAATGCACTTTTTTAGGGTACAGGATTAAATTCTTTACACTCAGTACACTTATTTAAGGTTTAGGGTACTAACAGATTACTTTCTAATAATAATCGAATAAGGTAACTCTAAAGCAAACAATTTAATAAAATGTGTAATGCGTATCTCAACTAAACTCATTTCATCTCTAGCTCATTGCTACGGCTGAATGAGAAATAAAAGGAAGTGATTCCTGAATGTCTCTTTTAAATGAATAATTCAGAAATTATTATTTTTCTTCAGCTTTTCCTTTCCAGACCAAATGTAACACAGTCTTTACTAACTAAATCTTCATTGCTGCGTTTTTAGATGAATCGAAAGAAACAAAACTCACATAACCTGATTCACTTTGAAAGAACCCTTTGAATCATTTATATGAATGTGCCATTGATTGTGAAAGCTGCTGTGATGTGAGCTGTTGAGGTTTAATCATTTTTATTATTAATGCGTTTTTAATGATTATTTTTCCATTTTGATTCACATTATGAAGGTGTAAAATGGATTAAACACAGCCGTTATGGTGTAAACATGTAGCAAGATATATGATTTTGAGTCTCCAGTTTGGGATGACAGAGATGAAAAACAGGAATTATTCAATCTTCAGACTTCAGCTGTGTTCCCGTCTTCCTTTCCTTTCCTTCATCCGTCAATTTCCTGTAGCTGCATGTGCATCCTGTCATTCCCTTTTTTCCCCTCAAACTATCTAACACCAGTGTGTGTGTGTGTGTGTGTGTGTGTGTGTGCGCGAGTGTGTGTGTTTATATATGCTTGTTTTTAGCTAGACCAAATCCTCCCCCACAAAACACACACACACCCACACACACACACCCACACACACATACAAGTAAACATGGTTGAAAATGAAAATGAATAGTTGAAAGTTGGCATAGCTTGCATGATTTGGCAGGCATTTACGGTTTCAGAGGAGTGTTTTACGAACTTGAAGGAATGTCGCTACCTCAGTTTGATGGAGAATTCCATCTTCATACACTATGTTCATCAGTAAGAGTCAATAATATCCTTTTAATGCGCAGACGTGTCACATGTCTCCTGTTGACATGCTGTAAAGATGACTTCAAAAATAATGAACATAAATTTTTCTACTTTAAAAAATCATTCCACAACATGCAGTAATCAGTAATAAACGAAACAAAGTCAATATGACCACTTTTTTTCCCCCCCTTTTTCTTAAATTGTAGTCCCAGGACCATCTGGTCAAGTTTTAAAATGAAATAAGCTGGTATGTTCTACTGAGCACCTTGCCACAGTTCTTCTGGAAACTTTGACTTTTCTTTGACACTTTCTAAGACTTGATAAAACATGTAAAACTCAGGAGCCTTTAATATTTTTTTGTCCGAAAAGTCTTACATTGTATGTTGCTTTCTTAACTGATATACAACCTTTTTTTTTTTTTTTTTTTGGAAAAGTAATGTTTGGAAATGTCAAATATTTTTCAACTGACTCTATAATGCAGAATAAAAGAATAAAAGAAATACTCCCAACAGTTCTCAACTTATTAGAGCCCTCAAGCAATGAGGACATGAAAGTTAGTGTTGTGCCCTGTTTATGGACAAATGTAAAGATTCATAAATGTATAACTGCAGTTTTTGTATTTATTTCTTTAAAACTGCTTTGTGTCATGGATGCAAGCAGCAGATGGATGTAAATGCAAACAGAAAGTTTTTTCTTTTTAAACCAAGCAGTACAGGGAGAAAACATTCCAAAACACTGGGCACATAATGTGGTCAGAAAACAGGCTTAGATCATAAGAGAAAGAATATCAAAGGCTAAGCACAGTCGCAAAGCCAGGAAACAACAAAATCCAATCAACAGCATAAGCAATATAACAACATATACTTCACTATGAGGCAATAAATTGAGAATCCTTAAATAGGCGAACTGTGATTGCAACAGGTGCTGTGAGTTACAAGTCACAAGCTGATTGGGAGTGGTGAAGCTGGGAATGCATTCCTTGTTCGGAGGCCATGCAATGCTTTGAATCTGTGGTGCAGCCAGGTTACAAATGTGAAACATTTACACTATCCAATGTTTAAAGCGCTATAAAAAATAAAATTGAATTGAATTGACTTTTCCTTTTCCTTACGGTAAATTGTTTTCTCACTGTGTGTATTAATGGATGGTCGAAAGATTTCTGAGCTCCTTCTGGGAACACTCCCTGCTCACTTTCTCTCCCCACATGACCGAATTTGTCGCTTAAGGAAGTTCAGGGGTTTTTCCCCACATATGGAAAACCTGCTTGGTTAATAGTCAATGGTGTCATTTCTGCACTGCAGGCTGTTTCAGATGTAACTAGACCTGCAGTATAAAGTTAATTATAAGTGGACTATGGCAGATGACCGCAAAAAAACCTGCATCATTCACTTTCTCAGTGAGCCTCTGTTTAGTAATGTGAACCCTACAATACGTATGTTCATTTGTATAGAAAAGAGGATTTTATATTTTATTTAGCTGACAAAAAAAAAAATTAACAATTATGTGAATTTCCTAATGGAAAATATGCACTTATAAGAAAAAGAGACAGATAGAGTTTATATCTGGAATAATAATAATAAGAAGAAGAAAAGGAGAAGAAGAAGAAGAGAATTACCAATACCTGCATATCTGACAAGTACTTGCCATAATAATTTCAATGTAATATTACTATATCTTTATATTAATTTTTCATTTAATAGACATAATACATTTCTGTGAGCACTTGGCTGGGCAAAGCACAACTCTTAACTCACACACGAGTTATGGAGATTGTTGTGTGTGTGTGTGTGTGTGTGTGTGTGGGTGTGTGTGCATGCGCGTTTTCCTCCAGGCCCAGTCCAGCTGAGTGTGAGTTGAGGGACAAACAGTCACAATATAAACATCTTTAATGGCCCCGATGGGCTTCAAACAACAACATAGACACGCTGTGAATGAATCCTTGTTTAACCTCCTGAACTGAATACAGGGATATGAGGGGTTACTGCAGGTCACCTTCTGATACACAGCAGGGTGAAACAGCTGTAATCATCGTAATCGTCAGATTCAAAAATTCACGGATAGGATGAACGTTTCTCTAAGGAGATGTGAGTCTCCAGTATCAGCACTTTGTAACAGTCAGTAAGTTTAAGATTTCAGACATCTTCAGTTTACATTTTGTGGTTTCTCAGTGACAAAAGATGAAGAGCTGTGCATTTATTTTACTGACGTCAAGAGAGAGAAAAAAGAGAGGCTGCTGAGAGAATGACTGGGAGAAGTGCTGTACTGTAAGTGAAAACAGGAACTACCCCGTTTCACTGATTTTGCACACCATAGGTATTTAATGTAATGTAACTATGATAATGTAACTATAAAAAGATAAAAAAGTATGATGTTCTTTATTGAATAAACAAACAAACAAACAAACAAACAAATAAATAAATAAATAGTCTTTATCAAATTGGTATAATAGGAATAAAACTGTTGTGGTGATAACTCCCCTCCATCACACCACACTATCACTCAGTAATTTACAGCACATACACCCAGTAGTGTATTTTTCTTTTCATGGGGAGCTATGAGACCTTCACGTCTATGGGCATAACCCTAACTGTAACTATGACAACCCTAACCCTTGCCCAGCCCTAACCTTAACCAAAGGTTTTCCCAGAAAAAAATGTCCCCACAAGGTAAAAATAGCAGTTTTTTTCACCCCCCAAAAATGTCCCCACAATGTAATTTAAACATCACACACAAACACACTTTTTTTTTTCAATTTCTCCTCCATAGTTAACACAGATGATGCAATGTACTATTAAACCCTTATTTACTCATTATTTTGTGCATCAGTGTAGTATTTCGCGTGTTTATATAAAAACGTTTCAAATCTAGACATGTAAAATGAAGTGATTGGAAGAAAGCGAGATATCGAACTAACAAGGACATTATCGGAGGCGGGACTTATACAGTATGTATATAAGTGTATATGTTCATGGAAGAGAGGTGGAGTCAAGGAGGGAAAATTGTTGCAGTCATGGTTTCTCAGTACTAAGAACATGAAGAAGGCACTCACAACTTTGGGAAATGTGTATTTGGTGAGTAACCATACAAGAACTCATACGGACACCAGATCAGAGAATGCTTCTGTATGGGTTTGAGACATGTTATGTACTTGCTATTGTGGCTGAATTGCACAAAAGTGTTTCGAACTTCCTGGAAACAAAAAAGTGTAAGGTTACCTTTTAACCATTAGAGTCTAAAATTCAGCCTAAGCACGTTTAATATTTATACAGTGATTTTTGTTTAACACAACTGGAAAGCCCTACTAGGAATAAAGTAACTATACTTCCTGTTGAGGTAAAAAGTTAATTAAAATCCAGTATTTGATACTTAAACCCTGAGCATTATTGGTTTTACACTTCTGAAAGAAATAACAAAGTTTATCAATATCCCATTGCTTTATTAATTAGTTTATGAGTTATTAACAAGGGGAAAGTGTGTGTGTGTGTGTGTGTGTGTGTGTGTGTGTGTGTGTGTGCACGTTTGCGTCAGTCAGAGACTGCTCAGGAAAAACCACAGGAAGAATTTCCACTTTGCACACTTTTCAATTGCTCTGAAGGCCAGAAATTCTCTTATCTGCTTCCTGCTTTGGTGGATGGATCACAGAGCAGAAAAAGAACACACATATGGACATTAAAAATATATTTTTGTTTAACAAATGCATGTGTCATACTTGTTGGCACCCTTGCTTTTGTTATGCTGTGTAAGCTCAGTTTGCCAGTATCACTGTGTCAGCATTCTGTAACAAGTAACCTGAGTTCACTCCAGACACAGCCACCTCGTCTTCTACATGGCTTCAGTACAGCTCTGCATGTTTCAACAAGACTTATTACAGTTTTTCTCCATTGGTTTGGCTCATTTCTTGAAACAGAAATGACATTCTCAAAATAACATGGACAAATCT